>JAKJHU010001609.1:0-67488 GCA_022316685.1 Progne subis subis | reverse complement strand
CGAGCGTGAGACCATGCTTAAGGAACCGCAACATCCTTCTTTTATTTTCATTTCTTGCTTGATGTTAGCATTTGAATTCGAGTATTTTGGCAAAAGTTGGTCATTTTCTGTGCCCCTCATTTCAGCTCAGTCCATTTGGTCTCAATCATTCTGGTTCCAAATATTTCGGTTGTTTTCATTTGCACTGTTTCTCATCATATCTCCTTTCCTGAGCGTTTGTTCGACTTTGTTCCCTGTTTTCAAGATTTCATTCCCTTTCCCGAAAGGAAGACTTTCCGAAGGGAATGAAATCTTGCCATTTCAATGAAGATTAATTGGGCAAGCTTCTGTCCCTTTCCCTGCACTTCTTGTCATACCATCCACTTTTGCTTTTCACATGCTTCCAAAATTTTTCCTTTTTTCATTTTAAGTTTGCATTTCTTACATTTCTTTTCCTCTCCTTCATTTATTTCCATTTCTTGCCTAATTACAGCATTTGAATTGGAATACGTTTGGCAAGTGTTGGTCCTTTCAGTGCCCCTCATTTAATCTCAGTCTCCATTTGGCCACAATTACTCCAGTTCCAAATTATCTCAGTTGATTTGATTCACATTTTTCTCATCATATCTCCTTTCCTGAGTGTTTGTTCTAATTGGTTCCCTGATTTTAATGTTTCACTCCCTTTCCCAAAAGGATGACTTTCCTTTCGGGAAAGGGAATGAAATACTGCAATTTCAATTAGGATTACTTTGGTAAGCCTCTGTCCCTTTCCCTGCACTTCTTGTCATCATATTCATTTTGTAATTACACGTTCTTTCAAATTTTTCCCTTTTTCATTTTAAGCTTGCATTTCTTGGATTTCTTTTCATCTCCTTCTTTTATTTCCATTTCTTGACGGATTTCAGCACATGACTTGGAGTTCATTTGGCGAGTGTTGGTCCTTTTCAGTGCCCCTCATTTCAGCTCAGTCCATTTGGCCACAATCACTCTGGTTCCAAAATTTCTCCTTTTTATATTTATTCGCGTTGTTTCACACCATAGCTCCTTTCCTGAGCATTTGTTATTTTTTTTCTCTGTTTTCAAGATTTTCATGAAGATAAATTGGGCAAGCTTCAGTTGTTTACCCTGCTCTTCCTATCATCCCATTCACTTTTTGCTTTTCATGTGATTTCAGAATTTTCCCATTTTCATTTTAAGCTTGTGTCTTGGTTTGAAAAAGACAGTTGTCTGCTAAGGAGAGGCAAGCCTCTCCAGGAAATAAGGAATTCAAATCTTTCCCTCCATGTTATTATAATATAGAAGATTAAAAAAAAAAAAAACTTTCGGTCAGAGCTATAGGGAAAAGGAATAACAGTCCTTTACTAGTAAATATAACAGGACAGACAAACACAACAGCACTTATAATAACAGTAAAACAGAACCAAGAGCCCTGAGGGCAAACGGTGGCAAAGTCCGTCGCTGATGGCTGCAAGCTGGAAGCGGTGGATTGTCCTCAGCAGGCAGGGGGTGCCCCGGCAGGCAAAGTGGGCAGTGCCGGAGAACCCGCAGTGATTGGATCCCGGGCTGACCCAAAATCCAGCAGGGTAACGAAGAAACTCCGAATTCCTGGGCACTCCAACAGATGATAGAATTCCCAGGACCAGACTCCTCCGCTAGCTGTGGACTCCAGGCAGCTACTCCGTAGCCTGACTGTCCTCCCCGGGAAGACCGAGAGAAGTGAGCCCACTCCTTAGTTCTCCTGGGAGCCTTCTCCCTCCCCCAAAATCAAGTGATCAACTTCTTTTGTCAGGTTAAGCACCGCTTAACTACCCCTACTTAAAAATCTAGCAACTCAAGGGGGGAAAAATTCTACAGGAGAACTTAACCCTCAACAGCTTGCATTTCTTCAATTTATTTTCCTCTCCTTCATTTGTTTTCATTTCTTGCCTGATTGCAGCATTTGAATTGGTGTATGTTTGGCAAGTGTTGGTCCTTTTTCAGTGCCCCTCATTTCTCAGTCCATTTGTTTGCAATCACTCCGGATCCAAATTTTCTTGGTTGTTTTCATTCGCATTGTTTCTCATCATATCCCCTTTCCTGAACATTTGTTAACTTTGTTCCCTGTTTTCAAGTTTTCATTCCCTTTCCCGAAAGGAACACTTTCCGGGAAAGTGAATGCCATCTTGCAATGTCAATGAAGATTAATGTGGATAGATTCCATCCCTTTTCCATCACTTTTTCTCATACCATCAACTTTTTTCTTTTCACATGCTTTCAAAATTTTCTCTTTTTCGTTTTAAATTTTCCTTTTTTACATTTTTCCTCTCCATATTTATTTCCATTTCTTGACTAATTGCAGAATTTGAGTTGGAGTACATTTGGCACGTGTTGGCCCTTTTCAGTAACCTTCATTTCATCTTTGTCTCTTTGGTCTCAATCACTCTGGTTCCAAATATTCTCGGTTGTTTCCATTCGCACTGTTTCTCACAATATCTCCTTTCTGAGCGTTTGTTAGGCTTTGTTCCCTCTTTTCAAGGTTTCAAGGAAGATTAATTGGGCAAGCTTCAACCCCTTTCACTTCTTGTCATCCCATTCACTTTTTGCTTTTCACATGCTTTAAACATTTTTTGCTTTTTCATTTTAAGCTTGCATTTCCTCAATTTCATTTTCTCTCCTTCCTTCCTTTATTTCCACTTCTTGCCTGATTGCAGCATTTGGAGTACTTTTGGCAAGTTTTGGTCCTTTTCATTGTGCCTCATTTCATCTCTGTCCATTTGGTCTCAATCACTCTGTCCTGATTTAGGGACAAATTTGGGAGAAAACCCCTGAATAGGATCCCTCTGGGAAGCAAACCCAAGTGGCCCCTCCTCCAACCGGTCCGGTAAAAAACTTCTTTGGAGAAAAGTGGAAAAAACTATTTTACTTAACAAACAAAGTGCATACAAGTACAAAGAATGAATAATATGAAACAATAAAACCTCTCGTTCTGGAGTGAGATGGCAAATTGAGAAAGTTCTTGCCGTGGGTGGAGCTCGCTCTCTCTCAGTCTCTCATCAGTCCCAGTCCCTCCGCGCTGCTGGAAAATGCCGAGCTCCAGGCCCCGGTGGGCAGGTGCAGCCCCAGTGATCCCCTGGGTTTTCAGTCCAGAGCAGGTTTAAACAGTTCCAAGAAAAGGAAAAAAACAGTCCAGGGAACTTCTCTGCCCTCCAGCTGAAACTAACTAAAAGCAAAAAAAATCTCTGCTGAACACCCCGTCCAGAGAAGAATGTGTAGCAGTCAGGCAGTTTTCTCAAAACAAACTCTGCTTCTCCTTGCTCTTAGAACCAATCTTAAAGGCACAGAATCAATATACAGCACAAACAGAACAGACGACTGGGGATACAAGCATCATAAAGTCACCCAAGGACACCAATCAAAAAGGGTGGCATCAAAATTTTCATCAAATTGGGTATAGGATCTTTTTGGATGGGCAAATTTATTCTTTTGTTTCCATTCTTGTAAGAGAGTAATGTTTGGGTGAGTGTTGTAAGTCGGCCAAAGGTGCATGGACCTCCTTGGATGTGGGAAGGGATTCCTGCCCACGCCCTATCGCCGCAAATCAGGAACACGCCCTTGGGAAGTGCCCTGGGAATAAGGAAGCCAGAAGTGTCAAATGGAATTTTTGTTGTGTAGTTGCACCAGTTGACCAAATTGTAAATTTTGTTTAGGGGGTTTACTTTGATTTTTGTAACTAGAGGCCATATTTTGAAAGTAAAATTAAAACAATAACTAGCTTTTGCTGAGACAAGCAGATCAAGCTCTTGGGACTCGGAGTTTGCTACTGGGTTTTCTTTGTGAGCGTCTGTTGTAGCTTTGGGTATGAGCTTCACCCACTGTCCCAGGCTTCTCGGGCTGGTCCTTTCTCTGCGGTGGGCAGGGCAGGCCAGTTCCCTGCAAAGGGATGCAGAGGTGATGGCTCGTTGATTCCGAATGGGATTCCTACCAGGCACGACGACAGAGGACTGCTGACGGAGCCCATGGACAGGCACAAATTGTCTTGCCGGAGGGTCTTGGCAAGTGTCACCCACACATTTTCTGGTGGTTGTCCGATCTTCCATGCTTTGATGTTGAGGAGCATGAGTGTGAGGAGCATCCGCATCCTGTGACACGGTAACTGCCTCTCATCTCAGAGGGGTCCTTTGGGGTTTGCTTCTAAAAAGAAAAACTAGTTTAAACTATCAACATATTATTTAGGCACTAGGGAACTTTAGGAAAAGAAGGGGTATGGGAAACAGGTATCTGGGGAAGTTTTTGAGGGGTAAGATAAAAGAAATTTAAACTGTGTCCCTTCAAGGGGGGTGTTTGGCAGGTTATTTGGATCGTCCTCTGATCCTTTACTGTCTTTGTCTAGTTTGTTTTCCCCCTCGTTGAAAAACTGAAAAGACAGCGTTAATAACATGCTTGTGATGATATAAATGATAAAGACAGATGGATAAAGGCAGTAAAAGAATGGTTACAGTAATAACAAAGAAATAAGGAGTTTCATAAATTTTTTCAGCAGCTATCTGTTCTGTGACTTGGTCTTCACTTTTATGTCTAAAGTCAGTTGTTAGAGGTTTTTGAGGGTTATATCAGTCTTTTTCGGATCAGGAGTGTTGGTTGGGGGCTCACTCTTTTGGCATTGGTCTTTTAGTATTTGTATTGAGTTCTTCCATGGTGTATGAAATACCACTAAGTTACATAGTTCATACTTGTTATCTTGTTTTAATTTCACCACTATGTTATATTTGATTCCTCCTGCAACTTGCTTTTCTGCCTTTGTGACCTTTACAATTTGGCTTGGGAGCAGATGGTAATTACTTTTGTCATGCTGGGCAATAGCGTATCGCAGCATCTTCTGCACTGCAGCATCTGTTTCTGGCTGTTCTATTGTCCGGACCATGGTTTGGTGGTGATGACAAAAACAATCAGCAGGAGAATATGTCTTGTCTCCATACTTTGTCTCTTTTTGGACGGTGGGTCAGTGTTCTATATCAATAAAAACAACAATTTAGTAGTTTAACAAATAGAAGAGATATTTTTAAATAAAGTTAACAACATAACTTGGATAAAAGGATTTTGTGGAGGGTAAGGAAATAAGGGTAAGGAATAAAGGGTAAGGAAAGAAATCACTTCTTTTCTTAGTTTTTGTTACATCCGGTAGGCCTTGCTTGTCTTGTCTGTTGTCTGGTCACAGGACATTGAGCTGTCTTTTGTGGGACTGGCCATCTTCTCCTCCTCTTCCAAGCTGCTGTCTGCTGCACTTTGGTGACTCTGTATTTTGCTCAGAATTGGCTTTATTAGTATCTATGGGTCCTAGGTAAGGTTTGATGCTCTTTGCAGGAAGCCACCTAGGGCCTGTAGGCATGGATATGCATGCGTACCCTTACCCCAGGTAATCAACGAAGAGGGCCTGACATTTGATGTGTTTCTGGGTCCTTGATCAACACAGGCATCTTCTCTTCAAGCTTAGCTCGGGCTGAATTCGAGAAGTGCCTGATGACAGGGGCATTAGGCTCAGTGCTTGAACAATTTAGAAAGTTATTGCATCAAGTGCCTTGCAGAGCCTCTCAACGGGAGGAAGTGTCTCTGTACCTCCCTGCTGTTGGTGAAGGACTCTCTTAGAGTCTGATGTGTCCTCTCAGCGACTGATTGGCCTGTGGGAGAGTATCCATTTGTTATGTTTGATGCCCCATCTTGGAAGAATGCCTTTAGCTGTTTTGAGGAGTAGGCGGGGCCATTGTCTGTTTTCATTTTCTGGGGAATCCCAGAGTTGCAAAGGCCAATAAGAAATGCTTTTAACAAAGCAGATGCTTTCACCATGTGCTGAGGTGAAAACTGCACCTGAGAACGTATCTACTGACATGTGAATATACTTCTGCCTACCAAAAGATGGAACATGTGTAACGTCCGTCTCCCACAGTTCATTACTATTGAGGCCTCCTGGGTTGATGCCTTTGTCTAAAAAGGGCACCTGGTATGATTGGCAGACACAGACACGTCAGATATGATTGCGGACATGATCCTACCACAGCTTTGGCGTGTTCCCTGGTGAGGTGAAACATCCTCACTAGTGCTGGGACAATCTGATGATAAAATTGATGGGAGAGCTTGGCTTGTTGGAAATGTCTGGGAGGGCTGGTGTTGTGCTGCCATTGCCAGTGCGTCTGCTCTCTTGTTGCATCCACGATAGCACAGGGAAGGTCAGTGTGGACCTCACATGCATGACATGCTATGGTTGCTTTCTGTGGGAGATAAGATCAGTTTAGAAAGCAAATGATAAAGGTTTCTATTTGACACCTCCTTTAAAAAGGCATGTTCAGCCCTCATAGCTATACCAGCTACATATGCTGAATCTGTGATTAGGTTAAACGGTTGGTCTTTGAACTTCTCTAATGCCCTGATGGCTGCCATCTCAGCAATTTGTGGAGATCCTTCCACTACTCGGACGTCAGACTCCCACTTCTGTGTCCCAGTGTCTTTCCAATCATGACTGACTTATGAGAAGACCCTGAGCCATCTGTAAAGACTGTCACAGCTTCGAGAGGAGTTTTACCTTGAATGAATTTGGGAACCAAATGAAGTTCTGCTTTAAATAATTTGTGGCCAGGATATGGATGGAAATTTTTCCTGGATAGATATCTAGGGCGAACTGAAGGTTGTCATTATTTTGGAGCAGAAATCTAGCTCCTCGGTAGTTGCCAATGGCATGTAGATGCATGCAAAGTCACACCCCACAAGAGAGCGGAAGCGAGCCCTGCCCTTACAGATGACTGCTGCCATGGTTCCTTGCGGTGTGGTTACTGTTTTAGTTGGTTGTGCTTGAAGGAAAACGTATTCAGGATGAGCAACTGGTCTTTTAAGTCTGGGTCCCATTGAAAAATCAGTCCACTCCAATGTGGGACTCTACTTAACACTGCAAGCAGAAATGGCAAAGATGGATCATACCTGTGGGCCTGTCAGGCTGACAGAACCTCTTGGATGCAGGTAATTGCCTTTCTTGCAGGGGTCAAGCTCCTAGGAGAACTGAGTTCCACGCTCCCTCACAGAAGGTTAAAAAGCGGAGCGAGGTCTTCTGAGGAAATTCCAAGAAGGGGTCAACCCAATTAATGGAACCACAGAGCTGTTGCAGTTTGTGGAGCGTCTTGGGATTGTTTTTGATGACAATCAGCTGAAGCACGATTGTTTGTTCCTTGACTGTAGCAGGATTTTTGGAGACAGACACAGAGAGGCCTTCAGTGCTTGGAAAGTTCTGTTGTTTTAGCACTGCCAAGGACATTGAGCCTGAGAACCAGGACAAAGAGCCTGGGAACAAACTGATGGCCTCTCAACAAGTGTAAACAGGTAACTGCAAAGGAATGCTTATGCAGATAACACTAGCCAATAGTATAGCTGCCTGGAGCTCGTGGACATGAGGAGATAGCCAATGACATGTAGTAAAATGCCATGTGAACAGCTTATGCACTAGAATGATGTATGTATAAAAGAACCCTGTGTACCCTCAATAAAATGAGCATTCACCACTACTTCTGTGAAGAAGGTGTTTGACTCTGGCTGTTCCCCATGGTTTTTTTCAAAATCACCTTTAATTGGCACTGAACATCGGACCTTGGGGTGACAACCTGGAGGAGAAAATTAGCGGTGGGACGCTGAGCGGTTGGACGCTGAACTCACCGACAGATGCAGCTGCATTGAGGTGAGACCCTCCAGAAAATAGCAGTCAGACGCTGATCTGCCGAGAGATGCATCAGCATTGAGACAGAAGCTCGCCGTCCTTGCAAAGATGCGAGGCTGAGCTGGTAGGGGAACAGGGGGCAGTTTTTTGAAAAAAGGTGGAAAGCTCTGAGTACTCCCTTCCCTGCCCCATTGACGATGAAGCATGGAGTGCAATTTGCTGCCGCATTGAAGTTGCTTATTATTATACTCTGAGAGAGGAAAAGCAGTAGCAGAAAAAGTACTGCAAAAGCTGATTAACTGGGCGCAGGGAAATGGACATTTACAACCCCCTGATGCTGTGAAGTTGGGGAGACGGGGGCCCCTGCCGTGCCCTCCTGCCGCCTCCAGCGCCCCGGCACCTCACTGGCCATGCCCGGCTCGCCGCTCCCGGCCCGCAGACCATCCCCGTCACCTGAGCTCCGGTGCGCTGCTCCCGCACCGCCACCACCACCACCAAGCCGGCTTGGAGCTTTTCTCGAAGCAAGGCGCTCCCCCCGATCAAAGGCTTGACGGCAACCCAGTGTAGTACAGTAGCCAAAATGCTTCAAAACCCTCCGGAGCCACTCCAGCCCTACTGCTACCACTACACATGTGCCATGTGCCCCCCCTTTCCTGGCTGTGCCCAAAGAGACACCGGTCGACCAAGAGAGGGGAACCCGTACCCCTGCTGTTAACCACCTTCCCCAGACGCTGTTCCGCTGCCGGATGAATTAGAGGAGGACCTCGATGATGGAGCAGCCCCCAGCAGAACCCCGACAGAACCCATGATTGATTTAAAAGAACTGAATGATCAAATTCAGGCAGTGATGCAGTGCCTGAAGGAGCAGCGCAAGCAGCAACTAAGCTGCTGCTGGAAAAAGCCCAAGAATTATCTACAATAAATGCTAAAAATCAGGAGGAGCCAACATCTTTCAGCTCTCAGTTAACTCCAATGAACAATTGCTAGAACAAACTGCACAAAGCAGTCCCCAGGCAAACGCATTCGCCTGTCCCCCGCCATGACTCGATGATCTGGAATTATACGTGATGTTATCCTAGAAAGACAGTGGGAACCCACAGGACACATGGCATGTCTTGTAGCGTGTCCTGTCATGTTCAGAGATGGTAATCCTGTGTATGAGCAGCATGAATGGAAAATTTTGCAACAAGCAAAAAAAAAAAAACAAAAAAACAACCAAACAACATAAAGGAGCACGGCTTGAAATCTGAAAAGTGCTTGAACAATGTTAGATTGGATTCATACTGCAGATATCAGTTCTCCAGCCTGGAGTGCCCCCAGTCTGATCCCATCATCAGACTGTTAATAAATATATTTACACTTCTGTTATTAGTATGTTACTGCCCAACAGATACAGGGCAGGCGCCTTCCGGGACATTCATTGCTTGTGCCTGTGGCATTCCAGTCCCTGGATGCTACAGATGGAAAACAAGCAAGAAGGACAAATAGCAGCACTCCATTAGAGAGCTTTTTAATCATGGCTGTGATTCATTGTCCACAGTCTTTGTGGTTTTGGGAACTTGTATTGTTGTGCAGCTGGACACCAACCCTGACTGGATGTTCTTCTGTTGTTTTGCTGTGACATTCATGTTTTACTGCACACTGACAGACGTACGTCTCAAGAACGCTGCACTTCGGCATGATTGATGTGACTAAAGTACAAATCTTCATAATAATCATGCATTTACTGGCAGTGATGGAGGACCACCTTTTTAGCAATCTCTGATTCCAATGTGAACATTCAGGTGAAAATACTCCCGTCTTTGTACTGTGGCAGGAACCATATTCTCCTCTACAAACTGGAGTTGGCAAAAATAGATCCACTTCAGCAGGAACAAGTGTCCTCTCACCTTTTCTCCATATTGGCTCCATAATTGTCTCGGCTGCAATGATCTACAAGAAATCTGCTGTGCAGCTCTTTGAGAGGCACCTCTGCCTCTACATCCTGACTTTTGGCTTTGTGTCTGCCAAGATCACAAATCAACTGGTGGTTGCCACATGACCAAGAGTGAAATGTATTTATATGACACAGCATTCATAAGCCCAGCATTCCTGTTCCTTGACCAAGCATTTTAACAGCTTTATTGATAAGTACATTGTCCTCTGGATTGCCCTGATCCTGTCCCTATCTGACCTGCTCCATACTGTGTCAGCGTGTGCAGCCAGAATTGCTGCCCACCTGCACATCCACGTGTTCCGCATCAAGGGCTGCCCCATGCCCTCGAACCACCACTAGGGATGGGAGCTGCCAGAGGGGAATGGAAAAAGACTTAGGTTTCTACAGGAATGGATGAAAACTTGTAAGAGACAAATGCTAAAAGCAGATGAGAACAAAGTAATTTATAATAATTGTGATCGGGACATGCAAAGCAACCACACGGAGACGAGAGATTTTGCAGAGACGTTCCTCTGAGAGAGCCCAAGGCTGAGCCAAGGCCAAGAGCCCCTCTGCCTGTTTATTTCTTACTTTTTATACATTTGTGGTTCTGGCTGTGGATTGGCTTCTGGAGTTATCACCTCCCAGCCAAATGGCCAGACCAACTGTCAGTTACAATTGTTTTCGGGTCAGAAATATGCAAACAGGGACAGAGAATGAAAAACAAAGGATTTGTTTATGTTACATGTGTGAGAAAAGGCAAAAACTGCTCCTAATATTGTACAGTAGCTAAAAAGTCTTGACTCCATCTTATGAACAATCAAAAGGCTTTAAAAAACTCAGAAAAACCAGGGTGACAAATAATCAATGTTGTATAACTTTTCTTCTTTGTTATCAGTAACACTCCTTAACTAGTCTTCTGCCTGAGAGAGTGAGTTCCGAGTTCACCCTAGTCAACTTTCCATGTAGTCAACTCTGTTGGTTCCCAGCCTGGGAAAGCATGCAGGAAACTAATGCTCGGTCCTTGTAATTACCTTGATTAGTTGTCGCAGTGCCCTTTGCGCTCGGTTGGCGCAGCCCACAGGCTAGCTCAGCCCGCACTGCGGCTAACGCGTGGCAGGTTGGGGTGGCAGGCTGGGCAAGCCACCTCCTCCCTGTGGGTCTTGATTCCCCACACCAGCAGGGCTTTGATGAAGACATGACCATGGTGGCAGATAAAGAGTTGGCACTCTCTGACAGGGTAACAGGATGGTTTATTGGAGGGGAGTCTGACAAGGAGCTCCGCCTCAGTCAGCCACTGCCCAGAGAGAGCCCGAGCAGGGCTGTGCAACTTTCAAACGGGGGTGGAACTGGGGGTGGCGACAACGGGTCAGCCGATGAGGGAATAAGGGGGTGTAACAGAGGGTGTCAACCTTTGAACAGGGATCCAATCACAAGAAGGAGGTGGGGGATTTCCCAGGCGCCCACCAATCACCGATGCCCTCCCTGGATCTTTCCAGAAACCAGGGAAGGGTCCGAAGTGACAGACAGGGTCCAAGAGGAGAGGGAGAGGATTGACAGGGACAGGTGAGGGAGAGGGATGATTGACAAGGAATGAACTCTTATATAACAACTCATCGGGGGAGGAACTATTACAAAGGACAGGGGGTACAATGGAACATACCATTATGAAATCTCATATAAAATTTACAGAAAAACTTTATATAACAAGTAAAACATAACAAATCAACCTTTTGCACCACCACATCTCCCCCTTTTTTTTTTTTAAGAGGAGAACTGGAATGGGGGAGGAAGATACTCGAAGTTGGGGTATAGTTCAGCAAACCACTCATGTTGGGTAGGCCACCCCAGCTGATGTTCTTCCTCGCTCGGTCTCTTGCCTCTTCATCCGAGATCTCCTCCAATTCCATGTCCTCCTCCATCTCGGGCGTGGATGGTTGATCCGGTTGATAGAGGGGGAGTGAGTGGCGCTCAAAATTAACTTAAACAACATTTTTTGATAATATCAAAAGTTATTATAACTAACATTAAAATGAACAGAATTAACAAAATAGTCTTTAAAATCGAACCCGCCCAGTCTGAGATTCCCCAATTAGAAAAAAGCCCACCCAGCCAGTCGTTGGTCTCCTTTTTGATGCTTCCGACCATGTCGCGCATCTTCTGGATGGCGTCATATATGTTTTCGGCCTTATGATAAGTTAAAGCAGCAGAGCCCCTCGAACTCCTTGCACCGGTGACGTGGAGGAGGAGTAGATAGTCAATTGCTGCACGATTCTGAAGCGTGGCCTGCCTTGTTATTTCCTCATCTGAGAGGAGGTTGGCCAAAGCGCTGGATGTTAAATTCACCTGTTTCACCACCCAGCACTCTAGGTGTGCCAATTCACCTAGGGCTTTCACGATTGATACCCATGGCAAAAATACTGTGATTGCTACTCCTTTAGATTTGGACCAATGAATGATTTCGGAATCACAGTCAGGGTCAAGCGCGGATAAATCTCTCTTCTTAATAGCCAATTGGGTTGAATTTTTCCTTTGCCAATCCATTAAGGTCGTTTTGTTGGGTGAGAACAGGCCCAACCAGCTGAAGTGCACGGACCTCCTATCAGACGAGAGGGAATGCCTGCCCATGCCTGGTCCCCACAAACCAAAAACACTCCTTAGGAAGGGCCAGGGGGCTATCATCAAAGGTGGTTGCCATCTTCATGTGGGATAAGTCGCACCACGTTCCGGCCGTATACACACCTTTGGTCTGGTGTACAGACTGAAAAAACCTTTCCTGGCCTCTAGGGGGGTAAACATAAAATGAACACAATAAGAGGCATTGGAGGAACCTAAAAGTTCAAGTTGTGGGGGTGAACATAAAGGGGAAAGGGTAGATGCATATTTCCTCCATAACACAAAGGGGTTTTTTATAGGGAGATTCATTTTAACTTCAACAAAAGATTCGGGAGGGGAGTGCCAGTACGCGGACTGACCCGAGGAAGCACCTTCTTTGTTGATTTGGTATGCGATGTCTAGAAGCTTGGAAGGAAACTCCCTGGGTCTGAAAGGGATCCCCACAAGGCAGGACAAGGGGGCTGTCTGCGACATGCCAAAGACATATATGGTCCTGTCCCTCGCTCTCGCAAGCGTTGCCCATACGTTGGCCTTGGGCTGCGGGACGATCCACCCAGTGGTCGGGAAGCAAAGAGCAGGCAGGCTCCGAGGAGATGGTGGAAGTTCCTTGGAGCTGGGGATCGGACTTTGGCGAGTTCATTGTACAGCTGAAAGAAACTAAAGATATATACATTAGATGGGACTCTGAGGGGTTAGAAAAAGGGGAGCTCTTCCCAGATGTCATCCTCCTTCCTTCTTCGCCTCCACTGCCTGTGTGACTAGTGTTGCTTTCTTGCCGTGTGACCCCAGACTCTTGGGATGTAGGGCCTCACCCATTTGGATGGTAACCACTTTGGTCCCGTGGGGGTGGACACGCAAGCGTACCCACAGCACCACGTGACCAGATCATGAGGCCCTTCCGCCTTTCGGTCTCGGGTTTCTAACCATGACGGGCGATCTCTCCTTGATGTCAAACTGGGGGTTTGCACAAAAGTGTCACACGGCTGGGGGGTTCAAACCCTCAAAGAAGCAGTTTAAAAAATTGATAGTGAACAATGCCCTGGCCAGCCGGATTGAGGGCGGTTCTGTCTTTAATACTTGTTGTTGTTGATGGAGGACCCTTTTGATGTCTGTGGGTCCTCTCCACCACGGCTTGACCCGTGGGGGAGTGGAGGATGCCAGTCTTGTGCTCCACTCCCTATGCTGCAGGAAGCTGGCGAACTCCTTGGAGCATACGCTGGGCCGTTGTCAGTTTTTAGCTCCCTCAGGATCCCCATGAAGGAGAAGGCCTGGACGAGGTGTTTTTGCATCCATAGACTTCTCCCCTGTGTGGGCAGAGGAAAGACTGCTCCAGAGAAAGTGTCCACCGAAACATGAACGAATTTAGATCTGCCGAATTCTGGGAAGTGTGTTACATCAGTCTGCCACACCTCGCAGCTTTTTAATCCCCTGGGGTTAACCCCAGCACTCAAGGTTGGCAAAGCGTGCTGGGTGCAAGATGGACATGGCCACAATCGCCTTGGCCTTCCCGAGTAAGGTGGAATTGGTGAACAAGGCCAGGTGCATTCTGATGGAAGAGTTGGTGGCTGAGCTTTGCCTGTTCAAAAAAGTTAGGCAGCGGGGCCATTGCAGCAGGTGCAGCGAGAGCATCAGCTCTCCTGTTACCCTCTGCAATGAACCCTGGCAAATCGTGTGCGACCTCGTGTGCATCACATAAAATGGTTGCTCTCGGTGGGAGACAAGCTTTACTAATTTCGAGAGCAAATCAAACAATGCAATGTTAGATACTTCTTGCAGAATGGCTTGTTCTGCCCTGGATACCACCCGCTACATAAGCGGAGTCAGTTACCAAATTAAATGGTTCGGAAACCTCTCAAATGCCTGGACAACTGCGCCAACTCAGCAACTTGAGGGGATCCTTCCACCTCAACAACATCTGCCTCCCACTGCTGAGTTTGAGGGTCTTTCCAAGTCAAGACTGACTTGTGGGATCTTCGGGACGCGTCAGTAAACACAGTCAGGGCTTTAAGGGGTTTCCTGCTCTGAATTCTTTTCAGGGATAACACAAATTTGGCATCTTGATTGAAAATTTTGTGGGCAGGCCGATGAATTGAAATTTGTCCTGTAAAGGAATCCAAGGCAAACTGCAGAGCTTCGTTTTCCTGAAGCAAATGTTCTAACATTGCTTTCATAATTTGTCCTGATCTCAAACCAATGGAATATGAATGCACACAAAATCACACCCGGCCAAATCCTGATCCGGGTTCTTGCTTTCCGATCAGCTCAGCAACCAACTTGTGGCCGGTCATCCTCTTGGACCTTTGGTGGCTAAGGAAAACCCACTCTATGATTAAAAGTGGATCCTCCCTGCCTCGGTCCTTCTTGGCGATGTCCCTCCATTGAAAAATCACCCCATGAAGGTGTGGCAGTCTTCCCATTATGATAAATTTGAAAGGCAGGCTGGGTCATATCGGTGTGCCTGCTGGTGGACATACAATCTTGGACCTTCTCTAAGGCTTTCTTTGCCTCTGGGGTAAGGACCCTAGGAGAACTGAGCTCCTCTCCCCTTTCAATAAATCGAAAAGGAGGGCCAGGTCTTCAGTAGTGAGACCTAGCCAGGGCCTTACCCAATTTAACGCGCCACACAGCTGATGGATATCCGCGAGGGTGCTAACCTTTGTTTTGATTTCCAATTTTTGGAACAATGGTCCGCTTGCTGATCTCCAGCCCGAGGTATCTCCAAGGTGGCATCCGCTGAACCTTTTCTTCTTGCAGCTCAAACCTGCAGCAATCAATGCATGATTGTGAGGTCAAGCGCGTGGGACAGAACACCATTGTTTGGGGCACACACAAGGACATCATCCATGTAATGATGGATGATGGCCTTGTCCGCGGCTGCGCGGACGGACAGCAAGGAAGCCACGTACCATTGACAGATACAGGGCTGTTCTTCATCCTTGTGGGAGCACCTGCCAATGGTAGCGTCTCCTTGGGGCTTCTCGGTTCATGGTAGGAACCGAGAACGCAAAACGTGGGGCATCGTCAGGGTGCAGAGGAATTTGGAAGAAACAGTCTTTTTATCTATTATCACAATTTCCAATTTTCTGGTAGCATGGTTGGGGAGGGCATCCCTGGTTGTAGAGATCCCATGTCCTCTATAACATTATTAATTTGGCGGAGGTCGTGAAGGAGCCGCCACTTGTCCTTCCCCGGCTTCTGGATCACGAAAACCGGGAATTCCAAGGGCTGTTGGTTTCACTATGTGTCCCTTGGCCAATTGTTCCTCTATGAGCTCCTCGAGTGCCTTCAATTTTTGTCTGGAAAGCGGCCACCGCTCTACCCAAACTGGAGAATCTGTTTTCCAATTGAGTTTCTGGGTAGGGCTCTCCTCAGCGGCCACTGCAGAAAAATCCTGTGAGGGGTCAGGTATGTAACTTGACCCCCCACTGGGCCATGAGGTCTCTACCAAGAAAGGGCTCCTTATAATTCAAAACGAAAAGGCGAATATTTGCCAATTGCCCTTTCGGCCCCTTAATTTGAACCACGCTTTTTGATTGTCTCGCCAGTTGAAGGCCTCCTACACCTTGAACGTGTCCAGCCACATCCTGCAAAGCCCATGTGATGGCCAGTCCTTGGCAGTACATCGTCACATTGCCCCGTATCTAACAGGCCCGTGATTTGCAGGGCCTCCCCACCCACACTAAACTCACAGACCACCCGGGGCCTTTCTTCAGTGATGGCCTGCACTGGGCAGGCCCCGGGGCTTCTGATGTGTTGCTGGGCCCTCGGTGGGGATTATCTGGGTGATGATCTGGCCTTTCGTAAGTAGGTCGGTGGGTGGGTGCAATGCAGCCAGAGAATGAGTCTCCCAGGGTGTTAACTAGCGTGCCTGGAGGATCTCGATCTCCTGCGGTGTGCTTGCAGTCCCCGATAACGATGAACTCACCCTCGAGAATGGCCAGGCACCTTGCTCCTCAGTGTTTACCGATGCTATGGTCCAGTCGTTCTTTAGGTGCAAGCCCTCGGAGAGCCGCAGCCTATAGGGTTGATAGCTAGAATCTGTAGTTAAAATAGGCATAGAAATGTCATGGTCAGTAAGTTTTGGTGTGTCCGGTAACTCATTCTCGTTGTCTCATGAAGCTGGCAGAGTATCACAGGCCTCCTCCCCCTTTTCTCTCCCCCTCCTGCCCGGTCCACCCTATTTCTTTCATCGCACGGGTGGACCTGCGCTCCCCTTCTAGTTTTTTTGTTTGGGCTTCTGGCCCAACAGCCCATCTCTCCCTCCTGCCCCTTTTTGTTTTGAGGCATCAAATTCTTGTTTGAGGTGGCACTGAGATGCCCAATGTCCCACATCCCCACAAAGTAACAACGTTGTCTATTCGGGACGTAAGGTCTTCTCTGTGGAACCGGTCCTGAGGATGGCCGGGTGGTATCGGCGAGACCCTTGGAGTCTTCATGCGATGGTCAGCATCTCCAGCTTGCATAAAGGGAACCTTTATGATCTGGCACACCCGCAGCATTTCCTGAATGGTCGGGGGAGGGTCTAAGGGAAGACTTAGGATTGCATTCCTTGACACTGCATTAGAATTGGCGAACGCCATTTCCCTTAGAATCCCTTCCCTTACCGACGCATTCGGCACCTGAATCTCGATGGCTCGGGTGAGCCGTTCCACAAACGCAGCAAAAGACTCCCTGGGTCCCTGTATAATCTTAGAATATGGTATAACTGGGCTGTCCGGAACCATTCCAAAAAATGCTGTTAAAGCATGATCCCTTACGATGTGGAGGGCTTTGGGTGGAATGGTCATCGCTTGGTCTGTCGGAGACCCCCAGTGTCCCTCACCCAGAAGATGGTCTAGGGTGAGGGCATTCCCGTCCTCATTGACCGCAGTTTCCGGGTCGGTGAGGAGACCTGGCAAGGCATCCCTCAGCAGCTGCCTCCATGCTGCCTCCCAGAGCTTGAACTCTGTGGAATTCATGAGGCAGGAGAACAGCTGCTTGAGTCTGCCAGTACAACTGCAGCCCCACCAAGATCAGAGCGGAGAAGGCCCCTAAAGTAGCGACTCTCCCACCCATAATCTCGGTGGGCCTTGCACAGGTCCCTAATGGTGGATTGCGGGAAGGGGTGATAGGCCGCGCGCACATTGCGCCCTCCACGGGCATTTTTATAGACCACTGGGGCAAGGGATGGGACAGGGGAGGGTTGAGGCATCTCCACGGATTCAGGTCCCAGCTCCACCTCCTCTGACCCCTCATCCTGGGAACCAGAAGAGGGGGTGTGGGAACCGGAAGTCCAGGAGGCACGCCTTCTGGGAGGGGGTGTGGTCTGGGCTGACAATGATCTCATGGGGGCGTTCCCAGAGGCAGGGTAGCAGGGAGGAGTTTTGGGAGGAGCCTTTGGGGAAGGTGGAGAGAAGGGAGGTGACTTATGGGGAAGGGGAGGAGTCATGGATAGGAAGGAGTTGGACGAAGGGTTGGTGGGAAGGAAAGGGTTGAGGGAGGAAGAAGGGATGGGGGATGGGGAGGACCGAGACATGCGGTCTCCGCCATTTTGTGAGACAGGGAAAGGGAAGCCATCTTGGGATTGGATCTCCCCCTCCAAACTGAACCGAACTTTAGGTTTAACAACTGGGGAAGAAGGGGACAGGGAGAACTCTCGAGCTGCCTGGCCGGGGCTGCCTGAGGGACCCTGGGCAGTCCAGCCAAGACTACCCAGGCGGGGGGATCCGGGCATTTTTGGGGAGCTTGAGCCAGCAGGCAGAGTCCCTGCTGCTCCCTTCAAAATGCCCTTCTGGGGACGAGGGGATTTGGGAGAAGGCATAGGGGAACAGGGAGATGGCTGCCCACAACTCGGCCCTTTTTGCATTCCCTTCTGACGTCTGATTGCAGAACTAAGCTGCACGGCCAAATTAAAAAATTTTTGAGCTTCTTTTTCCCCTGACCCAGCCAATTGGAACATTTTTCTTTCTACTGAGCCCCAAAATCGGGCTGTGTAGATTTGGTCAGGGGACATCTGGGGGAAATGCAAGAACAGCCAGCGGACAAACCGCTTCAACTCACCCTTGGAAATCTTTAACTGGGCGTTATGAACAATAGAAACAAAACTATAATACACACCATTTTGGGCAACAGAGAGCTTCATGCCCATCTCTCTCTAAAATGTTGCCCCCAGTTAACACTCGAGCAAAATCAAAATGCAACTAAAACTAACCGCAGATTATCCTCCTAAAACCGAGCAGGGGACCTCCTCCCACTTACTCGGGGAGCTGCAACAAAGAAAATTGATGGTTCTAAAAATTCCTGACAAAAGAACCACCACACGAACCTGGTCCACCGG
The DNA here is from genome assembly GCA_022316685.1 of Progne subis subis. Classification (NCBI taxonomy): domain Eukaryota; kingdom Metazoa; phylum Chordata; class Aves; order Passeriformes; family Hirundinidae; genus Progne; species Progne subis. The sequence goes on along the minus strand of JAKJHU010001609.1, from coordinate 48,990 downwards.
AACGAAAAGGGTAAATAATGAAAAACAACGAAAGATGATCAACAGGAGGGTCCCGAACAGGGGAATGGGGCAAACCTCCATCCCCTGGGCTGCGCAGTCAGAATCCTCTGAGAGGATCCTTTCCCGACCAGGTCTCCCCCACCCAGGGAGAACGCACCAAAAGTAAGTACCTCCTTCTGAGGCTACTTACCCCCCTCCTGGGATCTTGGAAGCTCGGGGTTGCCTGTCCACTGCCTGAAGAGGATGCCGAGGGCGCTCCAGAGCTGTCCTCTTCTCCCCCGGGAGCGAGCTCTCACAGGAGCTTCCACTGGGGTAGCGTGATGCCCAAGGACTTCTTCAGGCTCTTCTGAAGCCCCAGTCCATGCCACAGGGTCCGCCTCATCGCCGGGGGGCCCCACGTTGGGCGCCAAACCATGCTGTCACAGTGCCCTTTGCGCTCGGTTGGCGCAGCCCACAGGCTAGCTCAGCCCGCACTACGGCTAACGCGTGGCGAGGTTGGGGTGGCAGGCTGGGCAAGCCACCTCCTCCCTGTGGGGTCTTGATTCCCCACACCAGCGACAGGGCTTTGATGAAGACACGACCACGGCGGCAGATAAATGTTGGAGCCCAGGGCATTCCTTTGGTTGCGCTGGAGGGTCAGAGACCTGGGCAGGGGGCTCTGAGACCCCAGCCCAGAGCTCAGAGAGACACTGGCTTTGATCTCAGTCCATGGGAAAAACTTCCTAAACTGAGAGAGGGTTTGCAGGCCACGGGAGTGTGAAAAATAGTAGTTTAGTTTATCACAGAGTGAAAAAAATAGTAATTTTAGGTTCATAGCATTGGAGTGAATGGGGACAAGATGGAGAATCTGGGGCGTTGTCTCCTTCTTCTTCCTTCTCCTTCCCTCACTCCATTTCTGCTATGACGTTGGCACAAAGTAGTTAGTGAGGATTGGGTCAGTGTATAGATGACCTTTTTAGTAATAGTGGTAGACATTGGTAAGAAATAGTAAATAACGAACACATAGTAATTAGTATAAAAGATTAAGGACTGCCCAGCTCGGGGAGACGTGAGAAGTCCATGCAGCTGCAAACATCATGTTGGACTGTGAGAAATTTGTAAGATAAGAAACAATAAATGAAAAATGCAACCTTGAAAAATCTACACCTGAAGACTCCGTCTCTTCCTTCGGCTTGGCTCGGAGCTGTGCAGGGGGGAAAAAGACCCAAAAACCACCTGAATGTTGGGGAAGCCCCCCGACATCTGGTGTCCCTGGCTGTGCGAAAGAAACACCTGGCTTCTCTGAGTGAGTGGGCAGAAACATCTAGCGTCCCTGGCCGGACAACATCTAGCATCCCTGACTCGCACTCCTGAAAAAGGAGCACCGAAAAAAGGTCACAAAACCTCTGCAGAAAGATCAAAAGCTCCCAGAACATCAAACTGCCAGGCCGAGATCTCCGGAGAAGAAAAACTCCTGTTTGGCCAAAAGAAGAACACCTCGTTCCACTTTGTCCCAGACGACGGCTTTCCAGGGCCCGGGAACCCGTCATCCTGAGGTCTGCTGGACAGACATCGGGACATCTCTGAGACAAATTGGACCAGAGCTGCAGCAAACCTTTGGATTGGTAAGACCAGTGAGATTCAGAATACACCACACCCATGGGAGGGACAACATCACAAGAGAGAATTATTATATTAGAACAGTTAAAGAAATAATATCAAAATACAATATAGCGCTGAAAGATAAGGAGCTCCAAGCCCTAATGTTATGGGTCAAATGTAACTATTCACAATGTGAGACCCAGTTTCTTTTTGAGCCAAGTTTTTGGCAAGAAGTGAACAGAAAACTTTATGATAATGCCACAAGAAAAGATAAAATTGCCACAAAACTTTTGTCGGCTGGGAGAATTATGTTAGAAGTTATAACAGAATATAGCAGGGAAGCGTCCGAGGTTAGACACCTGCCAAGCAAGCAAAGGGAAGTTAGCACTAAGCCAGAAGAGATAGCCATGCTAACTCCAGGATTTACACATCCCCCAGGGGAAAGAGAAGGGGGAGGGGAAAGAACAAAACTATCTCAAGGTCCAACAGAAAGCTCATCAAAAGCCCCAAGATTGATTCCAAGAGAAATGAAGCTTCTGATCCATCCAACAGAGCAGGAAGATTTAGACATGCTTTTCTTTGAAGCAATCCAAGAACAAACCCCACATTCGCACACGGAGGGGGGGGAAGAACTCCACCTAGAAGTCCCTTCACCCCTCCAGAGTCGCCGCAGCGACAAACCCCTCCTTCGCCATTGCTCCTTTCCCTTCCCGTGGGAAAACTAAGTGTGTATGGAGAAGACGGGGGGGCGAAAGAGCAGGAGCGAGCACATCAGAACCGCGGAGGGGGGGCGAGACTGCGCGGGGAGCGAGACTGCGCGGGGGGGCGAAGCCGCGCGGGGAGCCGAGGCGGCGGGACGCGACGGGACGCGATTGCAAGGCGCGTCGGGAGACAGAGGCGCGGATCGCCGGGAAGAGTCCATGGGGGACGGGGCCGCGGCGGGGGAGGGCTCGAGAACGGGCCGAATACTACAAACCCCAGAAATCCTTGCGGCCGGTCCAGGCGCAGGCGCGACAGAGGCAGGGCAAAGCCCGAGGCGCGTTCCTCTTCGGGGGGGGGCTGATTCCGATGACGAAAGAGACGGGGCGGACCTTGAATGTGAGATAGGGCGGGTATCCCACCAGAGACCGCCGGGCCGAGATGGGCAGGGGCGGGGCCAGCGGAGACAGAGCGGGCAGGGACGGGGCGTGGCCGAGGCGGGGAGAGTCTCGAGAGTACCACCCCCAGGCAGCAGGGGCTGCGGAGCCCGATCACGTCCACGGGCAGCTATGAACCTGAGCCGCCTGCGTGCAGTGACTCAGAGACAGCTGCCAAGGTGTTGCGAAAGGGTGCACATCCGAAAATATCTCAGATTTTACAGGCTTTTCCAGAACTTAAAAGATACTTCAGAACTCCGACCCGCAGAGAACAGCTGTCAGTGTGCCGACGTCACCGAGGGGCGGGGCAGAGAGGTAGCGAGCATGGAGATCATCAGTCGCATCGACCGAAGCATCGGTTTGGGAGGACACACCCACGCTGCATCATTTTTTTCCAGTTTCATATAAAAAATCAACCTCTTCAGAACAGCGATTCAAACAGAAGCCGAGAGAACCTTGCCAATGGTAAGGATGATGATGTGGTGAGACCAGGAGATGTCAATCACAGATGAAGATATAATCAGAATCACAGCATCAGAGAGGATTCCTGCCACAAGAGTAAAGGCACTTGAGTTCTCACAGCAAGCTTCATCATTTTTGTTATCTGAGGACTTTATGAACAAGTTTTTTCGCAGGTTCACTGAAACAGTATTTCGCCACGATCCCACATCTTCTTTCTCTTGAAGTTTTTTCTCAGGGACAGATGCTTCAGAAAAATCAATGAGGTCATTGAGGAAATGGGACCACTTCAGCTGGGGCTTCCATCTCTCTCAATGATTCCGAGAGATTGGCTGCTTGTGATCATTGATCTCAAAGACTGTTTTTTCAACATTCCACTTCATCCAGATGATGCTCCTCGATTTGCCTTTTCCATCCCAAGTGTCAACAGGGAGGAGCCTCTGCAGAGATACCATTGGGTTGTTCTTCCTCAAAGACTCCGGAACTCGCCGACCATCTGCCAATGGTTTGTTGCACGGGCACTGTCTCCAGCTCGAGAGAAACATCCAGGAGCAAAAATCATTCATTATATGGATGATCTGCTCATTGCAGCACCGACACAACAAGAATTGCAGAGAGCTCGTGACTGTGTGATCACAGAGGTGCAACATGCAGGTTTGGAAATTTCAACTTCAAAAATTCAGGAAATTGCACCTTAGAAATACTTAGGATGGAAAATCACTGAACAAACAGTGAAACCACAGAAAATAGAAATTAAAACAGAAGTTAACAACTTACAGGATTTGCAACAACTTTTGGGGGAAATCAACTGGATGAGATCCATCTTAGGGATCACAAATGATGAACTTGCGCCGTTGTTCAATCTCTTGAGAGGGGACAGTAACATCAAATCTCCCAGGAGCCTCACCCCAGAGGCTCGGGAGGCCCTTGAGAAAATTGCTGGAGCCCTCCAGCAGAGACAGGCACATCGCTTTGTAACATCTTTACCTTTTTTTCTTGCAGTGTTGGGGGAAAAAATACAGTTGTATGGATTGATCTTTCAGTGGGATTCATCACAGAAAGACCCATTGTTGATTTTAGAGTGGATTTTTTTATCTTACAGGTCTCCGAGGACGATCCTCTCAAGTCTGGAAATGATAGCTCAGATCATCATCAAAGCTAAGACCAAGCTGCAAACAATGGCAGGCAAAGATTTTACAATTATTTACCTGCCTTTGAAAAAAGATTATTTTGATTAGGCTTTGCAAAAGTCAGAGGATTTGCAGATTGCATTGTTAGATTACTCAGGTGTTTGTACTATTCATTTCCCAAGTCACAAGCTGTTGAAAGCAAAAATAAGTTTCAGAGAAAAACCGAAAATAAGTGAGGTGCCGTTAGATGCAATAACAGTTTTTACCGACGGCTCAGGAAAGACTCACAAATCAGTAAGTACATAGCAGGATGACATCACGGGGGAGTGGAAATCAGATATAAGAATAGTACAAGGGTCACCACAAATAGTAGAATTAGCAGCAGTGGTCAGAACTTTTGAGCTGTTCCAGCAACCTTTTAACTTGATCACAGACTCAGCTTACGTAGCTAATGTGGTCAAGAGGCTTGAGGGTTCACTTTTGAGAGAAGTTGACAATGAAAATTTGTATTCATATTTGCTATGCATGAGGACATTGTTGCAAAACAGAAAACATAAATACTTTGTCTCTCACATCAGAGCACATTCATCCCTTCCAAGTTTTTTAGCAGAAGGCAATGCACACGCAGACAAATTGACCATGCCAATTTCAAGGACTTTACCGAACATTTTTGAACAGGCAAAATTGAGTCATGCATTCTTTCATCAGAATGCTCAAGCACTAATGGAAGGCTTTCACATCTCCAAAAGTCAGGCAAAAGAAATCATTAGTGCTTGCCCAGATTGCCAGCTTGTGCAGCCTCCTGCATCAATGGGAGCAGTCAATCCAAGAGGATTGCACAGTTTGCAATTATGGCAAACTGATGTCACAAAATATCCATCCTTTGGGAAACTCAAAAATGTTCATGTTTCGGTTGACACATTTTCAGGTGCAGTCTTTGCATCATTGCACACAGGTGAGACAGCACAACACGCTTGTCGACATTTCTTGCAGGCATTTGCATCTTTAGGCATGCCGCAAGAAATCAGAACAGATAATGGACCAACGTACATAGGGAAAATGCTTGACAAATTCCTGAAGAGGTGGGGTGTCCATCATACCTTTGGTATCCCACACTCTCCAACAGGTCAAGCAATCATTGAAAGAACACATCAAACATTGAAATCCCTTTTGGACAGACAAAAAAGAGGAGAAGCAGACGCAACACCATACATGCGCTTGAATAAAGCCTTGCATGTGTTGAATTTTCTCAATGGCTCTTTTACAGAGCCAACTCCACCAATCATGAGGCATTTTTCAAACAGCACGAGAGCAAAACTGAAGGAAAACCCTTTAGTTTTGGTCAGAAACCCAGAAACAAGTCAAATTGAAGGACCATTCCAAATCCATTCATGAAAACGTCAAGCAATTGCAGGAGAGTGTGAACAAACTTGGAGAGGTAACTGCGTCATGGATGGATGGTTTGTTCAATTTGTTTAACCTTTCATCACTGTAGAAGGAACTTTTAAAAATAGTTATATATATTTTAATAGGGCTTGTAATCCTCATGATTTTGCCGTGTTTGTTTCTATGTATACGGCGAGCCATAGACAGAGTGGCCAAGGAAGTGTTTTTGGTTCAAACAGGAGGGGGAGATGTTGGAGTCCAGGGCATTCCTTTGGTTGCGCTGGAGGGTCAGAGACCTGGGCAGGGGGCTCTGAGACCCCAGCCCAGAGCTCAGAGAGACACTGGCTTTGATCTCAGTCCATGGGAAAAATTCCTAAACTGAGAGAGGGTTTGCAGGCCACGGGAGTGTGAAAAATAGTAGTTTAGTTTATCACAGAGTGAAAAAAATAGTAATTTTAGGTTCATAGCATTGGAGTGAATGGGGACAAGATGGAGAATCTGGGGCGTTGTCTCCTTCTTCCTTCTCCTTCCCTCACTCCATTTCTGCTATGACGTTGGCACAAAGTAGTTAGTGAGGATTGGGTCAGTGTATAGATGACCTTTTTAGTAATAGTGATAGACATTGGTAAGAAATAGTAAATAACGAACACGTAGTAATTAGTATAAAAGATTAAGGACTGCCCAGCTCGGGGGAAGACGTGAGAAGTCCATGCAGCTGCAAACATCATGTTGGACTGTGAGAAATTTGTAAGATAAGAAACAATAAATGAAAAATGCAACCTTGAAAAATCTACACCTGAAGACTCCGTCTCTTCCTTCGGCTTGGCTCGGAGCTGTGCAGGGGGGAAAAAGACCCAAAAACCACCTGAATGTTGGGGAAGCCCCCCGACAGATAAAGAGTCGGTGCTCTCTGACAGGGTAACAGGATGGTTTATTGGAGCGGAGTCTGACAAGGGGCTCCGCCTCAGTCAGCCACTGCCCAGAGAGAGCCCCGAGCAGGGCTGTGCAACAACTTTTAAATGGGGTGGATCTGGGGGTGGCGACAACGGGTCAGCCAATGAGGGAATAAGGGGGTGTAACAGAGGGTATCAACCTTTGAACAGGGATCCAATTGCAAGAAGGAGGTGGGGGATTTCCCAGGTGTCCACCAATTACTCTACGCCCTCCCTGGATCTTTCCAGAAACCAGGGAAAGGCCCCGAAGTGACAGACAGGGCACCCAAGAGGAGAGGGAGAGGATGACAGGGACAGGTGAGGGAGAGGGATGATTGATAAGAAATGAACTCTTATATAACAACTCATCGGGGGAGGAATTATTACAAAGGACAGGGGGGTACAACGGAACATACCATTATGAAATCTCATATAAAATTTACAGAAAAACTTTATATAACAAGTAAAACATAACAAATCAACCTTTTGCACCACCACAATTAGTAATTTCTCTCTATATAGTGAATGGATCCCCACCAACTAGAGTTTCTTATGTAGTATAATTACATCTGCAGTCTGACTTGCTTTTAATTTTAAAATTTCATCATCTCTTAGTGAAATACTTGTTTAGTGTCCACTTGGAATTTATTTACTAAAGACTTAAGCTGGTGAAAACCCAAAGATACCTTACTAAGTTGTGTGGCTGCAGCAGCTGCCAAGTAAGAGCCAAGCTGGGGTGGTTTTCACTCGTGCATTGCTGACAAAGCAGTTTCACGCTGAACAGGGTCACAGTAAGCCTTCTGCACTCAGTGAACACCACAAGCCCTCTGAAGATAGAAAGCCCGATGGTCAGCTCCAGAGAAGATAAGAGGAACACTTCTGGCCAGAGCAGCTGATCTCAAATTCATCCCAGACTGACAGATCTCCAAGGGCCCTGGCATCTGTCACTCTGAAACCTGCTGGTCAGCGATCAGGGCACCTCTGAGGCAAATTCGACAACAGCTGCACCCAAGCCTTTGAGCTTTGCATCTGGACCACAATGAGAACCGAGTAAATGGACTCGGCCGGCAAGGAGGAAAAGAAGGAAGAAGGATCATCAAGTCCTTGCTGAGACAGCTGGTGGTTGAGGCCGCTGGTGAACAATGCCCTCCTGACCCAGACTGGGTTGTAGCATGCATTATTGGTCACCAAGGCCCCTTGGGATCATTGGAACTTTCCCAGGACTTGCATGAGTGGCAAGAAAAAGAGCGTCCTCAGTGTCAGGGAGTAATAGTTATAGAAGTGAGCTGCGGAGTTTGGGGTGCACAATTTGAGAGAGAGACACTAAAGCTTTGGTGTGAGGGTGGTTTGTGTTTACCATTGCTATAATAGTACCCTTGGTGCTTTTCATCAAGCAGCACAGGTAGTGTTGGGAATACCTAACCCTGTTCCTGGAGATTTTGGTGGAGTAGCAGATTGGAGATTTGTGCAGACAGTGTGGGCCATTAAAAAAGGAATATGGCAAGTCTGCATGGTAAAACGCTCTTGTGTTGCGTGCCTTCTGCTCATGGTGTCAACAAGTGTTGCAGGATCCCCTCAATTAGCTCATTGTATAGACATGGGAGATCCCAAATTCTGGTCCCAGGCTAGGACAGTGTTAACATCCATGTTTATACCAGGAGCAACAGCCGCCAGAGCAATGACTACATTAAAGCAGATGGCATGCTGGACAAATCAGAATTGAATGTGACTAGCCAAATTTTAGATGAGCTATCAGTGGATGTTACCAGTGTTAATCATGCTGTTTTGCAAAACCGTGCTGCGATTGATTTTTGCTTTTAGCGCATAACCATGGGTGTGAAGAATTTGAAGGAATGTGTTGCATGAACCTGTCTGACCATTCTGGATCAATTCACAAAAAAATTGCAATTAATGAAGAACAAATTACATGATTTAAAAGAAAGCGATGTTGCATTTAGAGATTAGTTAAGTAGCCTTGGGATTACAGAATGGCTGAAGTTTGGTTTTAAGCAAGTGTTTGTTATATTATTACTTGTATTAATAGAATTATTAGTACTAAGTTGTGTAATGTCTTGTATTAAGAATATGTTGCATACAACAATATCTAATGCTTAGCTTGTGCAAAAGAAAAAGCAGGAATTGTAGAAGGATTTCTGGAGATAGAAACAGAGAGGCCTTGCAGTGTTGGGAAAATGCTGTTAGCCTTAGAACTCCAAGGTCGAAGAGTGTGGGAATGAGCTGTTGGCCCCTGAACAAAGTTGTAAACAGGTAACTGCAAAGGAATGCTTATGCAGATAACATTAGCCAATAATATAGCTACTTAGGGCTTGTGGACACCAGGAGGTAGCCAATAGCAAGTAGCAAAATGCCGTGTGAACAGCTTATGCACAAGAATTATATGTATAAAAGAACCCTGTGTACCCTCAATAAACGAGCATTCACCATTACTTCTGTGAAGAGCGTGCCTGACTCCGGCTGTTCCCTGAGACATCACCTTTACAGAAGTGGTTTGCAACATTCCCTGGACAACCTGTCCTGGTGGACCTTCCTACTGTAGGGGAAGTACCCCTAGTACTAAAAATCCCTCTGAATAAATATGCATGGGTAACCTCTATGCCCTAGGGAAAGAGCATCGGATAAATCCACCCTGGATAATTCCATCATTCTAACCATTGTCTCTGCCTCCTAGTGGCAGGATTTTTCTGTTGTTTACTTTTACAGAAGAACCCCGAGGGACATGAGGATCATCTGAACCATGATAAAACTGGTGATATTTTTCTGCATCCTACCACAATACCACGGCCAGGATTCTTCGGAGTGGCCATGGTCTGAAGCTATCATCAGGTACGCAAATGTTTTAGGATCTTATCCCAAAGATCGCCATCGGAACCGCGTAAGTGTAGTGCAGCATGTCTCTGAGGCATACCATCTAAATGAGTGGGGATGGGATTGGAAAGAGTGGATCAAAACCCTAAATGGAACAGTGGGTGAAGTAATTATGATTGCATGCTGAAAAGCGGAAGGATCTCTCCATGAGAAAGCCTCCTCCACTACAATTGCTGGAATTTTTTTAGAAGCAGGTGGAAAAAACTATTTGTATATCCCTACAGCAGAACTGTGCCCTACAAAAAAGTGGAATTGTAATAAACAAATTCTCCTTACCCTGTGCTGCCGTCAAGATTATGTGGGTAATTACACTTCAGGCCCCAGAACCAACAATATTGCAATTACAAGGGATTGCAATAATGAACCAACTGATTGTTGGTATAGTTTTGTTTTAGTCAAACCAACTTATGTGACATGCCATTGGCTAAATAACTTGACGGATCTGTTGGGTTTTAAAGGTCTAGTTTACAAATTTAAGATAAACCCTATAACAAAGCCCACACTGAGTACAGTAGTCACCCCCCAACAGGTGAAAGAGACTGAAAACCCCTTTTTTCAATATGATACTGAATAACCCTGGTCCCAAGCTTTTGTTCATTTTACTGGCTCCATGGGAAATGTGAAAGACTTAAACCTATCAGCTGTTGTTATGCATTAAAATCAGGTATATACTAGGCAGGAATGGGAAAAACAAAAAACTTGGCAGCTTCAAGGGATAGTGGGAGAAAAAAATTAGTATAGGGTGTTGGATGATTAATGGAACCACCTATAGGAAGGCAACCTCCATCAGTGTTCTGACAAACCAAATATATAAGCACAAAGAGGTCTGCACACACCCAGGCATGCAGGATGGTTGGCACAATTTCACACTAGCACAAACTGTAGAAGTAGTTTGTCTTTGGGCCAAAAATACTCAAGGGCTTTCTTTTAAGTTTAAAATAAATGTTATAGCCCAATTTACTACAGCTCATATTACCATCACTCCAACCCAACCACTGGTTATGCTTAGCCCGAGAATTTCTGAAATCGGACCATATATAATTAGGAAGACAGGACAACAACAAATACTGTTCAGTCCGGCATGGTCTCTTAAGCAAGCCAAATTGCTGATGCAAAATAATGTCTCAGAAATTCAGCCAGCTTGTTCACCTTTCTTGCAGACTTCCTTTGAAGGTTGGACAGTCTTGTTGCGAAAGTGGAACTCTTTTAAAAAGCGGAAGCTTAGAGACTGTCCTAGGTTACAGTGTAAGATGTGCCCAAAGTATGTATTCTATCACCATCTACATGAGCTGTTGAAGTTAGGTTGGGCAGTGTTTCCCTTGCCCCCTCCCTCCAGACTATCTTCTGTTAATGGCCCATCAATGCCCTGCTGCATGACTCATAGATAACTCCCTCCAGGAGCTATCTCTGTTTAATGGGCAATCAAGGACCCATTGCAAGACTGATAAAATGGTATCAGCCCATCGTGAGATGCTGTGCCCAGGGGGAGGAGCCAAGCATTCCCACCTGGATAGAATCTGGGATTTGGAACAGCACAGGCAGCCTTACCCACTGGATTCCCAGAGGACAGGAGCTACCAGACCTTTCTAGGAGATCACTGCTACAACAAGACCACTTCATCTGGACTGCTACCACCACGGTTTCAGGTTGTATTCTGAATCTGTCAGTGATCTTTTGTACCATTGCATGTGTTTTATTTTATTTTATTTTACTTTTTTTTTCTCTCCTATTAAATTGTTCTTTTTTTCTGACTTGGAGTCTCTTGCTGGTTTTTCCTTCAAGCCAGCAAAGAGACATAACTGGTGTTATGGAACAGGATTGGGAAGTCTAAATAGTATTGATTCAGAAGTATCAATGAATAAATTGGCTGCCACCACTAGAGACTTGACTAAATTACAACAACCACTACAGTTGTCCTTCTTGTCTTTGGGAACACATCAGTGGTTGTTATCAAACATATTACCAAACTGGGAAAAGGTAAATGTGAATGACCATAAATTGGTAATTGATGCACTCAGTGCTACACAAAACAATGTTTCTTTGGCCCTCAGCTGTACCCAGGCACAATTGTGGATGCAGTCAGTTGCTGCCTCTATTATAAGAGAAGGTGAAGAAGGCACTTTCCCTACTGAAATTTGGAAAATAATTTGGGACAATGCCACTGATTTTGAAAAGGAATTCCAATCCTGGTGGAACTTAGTGAATTTTACTTACAATCCCGTTACAAACACAGCCACAGCTTTTGTGTTAACCATATGTAATGCCTCAGGTCATTTGATATTCCCTATCATTGCATTAGGATTGAATCATGATGGAGCTATTCACTGTCCTTCAGAGCATAGGGAATGGGCCCATCAGATTGGTGAGAAATGGCAAATTGTTAACTTAGAATCCTGTATTTTCCGAGAATAACAAGGGTTTATCTGTGAAAGTAATGCAGTTATAGCTCACAATATTTGTCTGGATACAGAGAAAAATATTTGTCATTTTGAAATTCATCCTAAAGAGGGTCCAGAAACAATCCTTATATATATAGGTAATGGTTGTGCGTGCTTTAGAATTACTCGTGATATGGTATTTGTCGAAAATGTAGTAGTAGATACTAAAAATCATTCAAATTTTTGTGCTTGCAATTTTACTAAAATCACAGGATGCGATTTTTCTTATAAAGCTCCAGTTACCTCTCATTACCTTTTGCAATCAAATTACACAATGATTCACAAACTATCACCTACTCCCATTGGAATGAACCTTACTTTGGTAAAGCAATTGTTGCTTCACCAGGACTTAATAGAAATTTTGGAAAAGATCAAGAAAGACGGACAGAAAACCCTGGTAACTCTTCATCATAATGTGAAAGAAAAACATTGTGTTATAGAAAGGGTAAGAAAAGATGTCGAGCACAAATGGTGGGATACTCTTTTTGGGTGGTCACCTACTGCCACAAGTGCCTTGAACAAATTGTGTCATCCTATAATTGTCCTTTGATTTTAGTTTTAATTGGTTTTCTTTTATCAGCAATTTTATTCATTATGAACTGGAGAATGATAAAACGGTTAACATGGTTGATGTCCATAATTAATTCTCATAACCTGGCAGATGTCCTCTCCCCTACGGACATCCCCAAGGCTATTGACACAAGGCAATTAGAAAATTTGAATGTACGTTTTGAAATTATTTTCTTTTGTAATCTTGTGAAAAAAACTTTTGATTATTTGTGATTTGTTTTGAAAGATATATTTTAATTAACACTGATTGTTATTATTGTTTTGATTATTTATCATCTGTTTAATAATTAGATATTTGTTCATTGTTTCCTTTTCCTTTTCTCTTTTTTTCCTTTCCCTTCTTTCTCTCTCTCTCTCTACATGCTGTCTCTGTTCTTTGGGATATACTACCGACGTTGATGAGTCCTAAAGACTTTGCAAGGACAGTATGAAGATCCCTTAAAGACAATTGTGAGTCACGGGGTGGTGTAAGAGTCAGTCTGAAGTTCCCCTCATTTGCCTCACGATCGTCATAAGGACCCTGCTGCCTCCGCTGAGGCGTAGCGACCTGTTTTGGGAACAACACGGCAGCCACAGCCAGGCTGCTCGGACCACCAGCTCACAGACACCAGTGTGGTGGACGGCAAATTGTGTTTATTAACTGGTTACATGGAGTTATAAAACCTCTGTTTGCTACATCACATCCGTCTGCTTACGTTACAAGTTAGGTGTTGCTTACCTTATCAAGGACACAAAACAACTAAGTGTTGAGGGAGGGGTTCTGTCTGCCCGTACAATGCGATATCTTCTGACCGCCTGTCCCTAATCTCCCACATCTCCCCCACCCCTCTCATGATTAAGTAAAACACCTATAAAAGTATAAATGTTATAAAAATGCAAAAGCTGTTAAAGTTAGTATAATAGGATACAAAGTGATACAATATGTTAGTAATAAGTGCACTTCATGGTAATTGCAGGTGTTCGACAAATAGGATGTCGACTTTCTCTAAACGGCTCTTAACAAACAACACTAACTTGTTCAAAATGCAAGGCCCAAAAATCAATACCAAGAGTATCATGGTGAGAGGGCCGATTAGGGTGGAAACAAGGGTGGCTAGCCATGGGGACTGATTGAACCATGACTCGAACCATCCTCGTTGGCCTCTCTCTCTCTCTTTCTCTGGGCCAGTCTTTCTCTCAGTTCGGCCATGGAGTCTCGCATTACTCCGGTATGGTCTGCATAAAAACAGCATTCCTCTCTCAAGGCGGCACACGGGCCTCCTTGCTGCATGAGCAAGAGGTCCAGTCCTCGCCTGTTCTGCAGGACGACTTCTGAAAGCAAGGAGATAGATTCCTCCAGAGAGGAGATGGATTTCTCAGTCCTTAACAAGTCCTCGTCAATTGTCATTTGCAGTGAGAAAGTCCTTGGTGTTGGGTCACGAGAGCTGAAACACCTGTGGCTGTACCAGCAGCTCCTAGGCAAAAGAGCATTGCAATGGTTATGCCTGTCATTACTTCTCTTCTGTGGAGCTGGATGGTTTCTTCTAAAAAGCGATACATTTCTTCTTCTTGGTGATACAGGACTCTAGGAACAATCAGAACTTGGACACAAAAGTCAGCAAGGTTATTGAATTTACCAAGGTACACAAAGGGGTTAATCCAGATTGTTGACAGACCCACATTCCTGGTACGAATGGGACTGCCCACTTATCAGTCTTTTGGCTAGGTTGGATGAACTCAGCACAGTATTGCCCATCTGCTTTGCTAAGGTTACATTGCCAAAGCACTTGCCTCGGCCTGTGACTTGACTCAGGGTAATTTCCCTCCGGGGGGTGTCCCACCTACAGTTGTGTGGATTATCTGCTGCAGAATATTTGAAAGGAACATCAAGGGCGACATCCTCATAAAAAGGAGGTTCTGCATTATTACACAACCAGCATGATTTTGTAAAGTTTGGATTGGATTGGTTCAATGACAAAAAGGTAGCATTTAACACACTAAGAAATGGATTGTAAGGATCTGACTTAGGTTTTTGGTAGATAGCTAAAGGACTGAATGAGGAGGAGGTGCCAGGTGTGGCCTCTCTCCTGTGTCTGTGTGCTGTGAGAATCTGATGGGGTCTAATTGATCTGCACCAGTGACCAGAGCTAGTTGGTTTGCACAATTGTCCTCCCACTCTTGTTTAAAAACTATCATCCCTGCCCCATCAAAAATCAATCTGCAGGTTTGCTTTATGTCAAACGGGAGCATGTCATCCCCTCCAAAAACACTATCAATGAGAGTAGAAACCATAGCTGAATTGCTCCCTCTGTCAGTTACTGCTTTAGCAATTGCTTGAACATCTTTAGGAGTTTCCGGTGAGTGTGTTCTCTGGTTTCCACCTGCCCCCCAACTCGGACTGGAAAAGCCAGTGTGGCCGATGGACCCCAATCGGCACATGCAATTTTTATTTTCCTCCAGTTTGTGAGAGGAGTTCCTTCTTTTTCTGACTTCCCCTCAACCCAAGTAGAAACATTGTTGTTACTGATTTTACTCTTACTTCTTCTTTGTCGAGCCAGAGCCAGAGCCAGCAGGAGGACTGGCTGTCCCAGTCATCTGAGCTAGAGTCCGATTCTGAGCCGAAGTCGACTGACTGGCTGCTTCCGGGCTCTGAACCCTTTTGGTCGGGCTCCGACCTCACCCCTTTCCCTCAGGGCTGGGCCACTCCTTCCCTCTGGGCCCCCGCCCCTTTCTCTCAGGGCTGAGCTGCCCCTTTCTTCCCCCTTTTAAACTGTGTTCCTTAAAAAATGTGCTTTTTGGCAAGCGTTCCGATTAGCTTTAATTCCCTCTTTCTTCTGTTCCCATGTGCCCGCGCTATCTTTGTTTCTGTTAACAAGGAGCACACTATGCAAAATACCTTCTTTGTTTGCTGCTTCTTGGCTATCTGCCAAACATTCCAATCTGGCTACATTCTTGTTCTCTCCCAGCGATTTACTGCAATCTCTTGCTGTATAGGCGGAGGTCCCCCCTCAGCCCCTTCTACCAGCAACCCCCTGGCAGAATTTTTGGCAATATTCCTGGCTTCCTCAGTTAATCAATCATAAAACAATTTTGCCTAATTTTTTTTCTTCAGCAGCTAACTCCGGACTTGAAATCTTTGGAGGGAGATTTTGCTCCTCCAAGCTTCTGCAGTCTGCACCACCAACTTTATCAGCAGCCTGAACACAGTCACTGATTGTCAGATCGCATTTTTCTATGCTCTGATAATCCCCTTTAAAAGTTTCCTCGGAAAAAGTTTCTTCTAAAACAGTTTGCATCACAGCTCCTACACTGAGCTGCAGCGTATATTTTAGACAATTTTGTGTGGCTTTCCAGGTCTCTTGCTCCTGCAAAGCCCTTTGCAAAGCTTGCACAACCCTCCCCCATGACTTAAGATACTTTGCCGACCCAGAAGACATAGTTTCCTTGGCTAGAGCTTTTGTGCATTGATCCCAAATATCTGGGTGGAGAATATCCATCAGACGATCAATGATATTAAGTTGCAAAAGCCTCATCACTGCAAGGGTAAAATCTTTTGCTTTACAATCAATTCCCCACTGTTTATGAATCTGAGATACGGTCTTCATGAGAGGTTCCATCCTTCTCCCATGGGTCCTGGGGCATCCCCCTTGCCGAGCTGGTCCCACCGCTCGGCCGTCGTTCACCCGTCCAGGCGACTCCCGTTCTCCCGGGCGATGTTCCCAGGGGTTTCGGCACCACTTGCTGCCTCCACTGAGGCATAGCGACCTGGTTTGGGAACAACACAGCAGCCACACCCAGGCTGCTTGGGCCACCAGCTCACAGACACCAATGTGGTGGACGGCAAATGGCGTTTATTAACTGATTACATGGAGTTATAAAACCTCTGTTTGCGACATCACATCCATCTGCTTACGTTACAAGTTACGTGTTGCTTACCTTATCAGGGACACTAACTAAGTGTTGAGGGAGGGGTTCTGTCTGCCTGTACAACCCGATAACTTCCGACTGCTTGTCCCTAATCTCCCACGGGGGGAGCCCCCCATAGCCCAGCACTCTCCAGCTCAGCCCCCCTAGAGCCAGGCCGCCCTCTCAGCCCCACGTGCCCTGAGCCAAGTGGGGATTGGCGGGCGTCTTGGCCACAGCCACCACAAATAAATTGAGTTTCAAACCTCTGACAAGAGGAAAAGGACCAGCAAAACCTCAGCTCGGGGCACACTTCAGACTGCTCAGGGAATTGGTAAGCAAGGTCCCCAGGAAAAATGCTTTTGCAGGTGCTGGGCTCAATCAGCGCTCGTCACTTTGGAAACATCACCTCCTACAGGCACAGGAGCAGGGGATTCCCAAATGTGGGAAGCCAAGCAGGCCAGGCAGAAGGCTGCCTTGCCTGAAGAGGCCTCTTCTCTGGGAAAGAGGATGGAAAAGGAAGGTGTGTGTCCAGCAGAATCCAGGTCAGGAGAAGAGGACACAGATCTTTCTTGCCACCAAAGGGAGAAATTTGGTGTGGTGAAAGCTCACCTGGAGATGAAGGTGGCCAGAAATGTGGGGCACAATAAAACCAGTGGTTTCCAATACGTGAAAGGAAAAAATCATTGTAAAAAGAACATTGTCCCTTTCCAGGATGTGGATAGTTACCTCACCAAGAGGGACAGAGACACGGTTCAGGTGTTTAATGCATTCTTTGCCTCTGTCTTCAACACTGGTCTCTCCCTTCCCAGTGGAAAACCTTGCATTGCACCAAGGGACACTGCAAGGTCCTGGAAGAGGGCAAGCCCTGCTCAGCAGAAACCAAATCACCCCTGTTTGATTGATGGCATTCCCATCTACAGCCAACACGTGCCAGCTATTGGGAGGAAAGGAACGCTATCCCAGTCAAAACCAGAGCAGTGGAAGTACCATGAGCGGCCTTTGGCAAATCCTGATTTATTTAGATCTGAGGCTCTGCAGAAGTCAGTGAGCTGCTAACAAAAAATCTCTTCCAGCCTGCCACAGGAGAGCTCCCCAGCAACAGAGGAACTTTGAGTCCCTTTGTCTCTGGAGAATCTTTTCAGGCACTGAGTAGTGGGACTTTCCAGTTGGTAATGCTGCAGCGTCATGGAAGCTGTGGACTTGATGCTGCTGGCACCAGCACTGTTCCCAAGGTGACACGGCTTACTCCAGGAAAGGATTCATTGACACAGGCTGAGCTCCGGTTCTTACTTCCAGGCCTTTTTCTGGCCATGTCCATCTTCAGGCATCAGCCAGCTCCGCTGATCCCCGAGGCGAGCGGGGCCTTGATGGCACAAAGGGGCCACGCGCTGGCGTGAGGCAGGGCTGTGATGTCACACAGCTGTCCTGGCCACAGCACTGTGACATCACACCAAGCCTATATAAGCCTTGCCAGCACCAACAGCTGCCAGTGCAGCCGCGATGGCACGTGCCGGAGCCATGAGTGACGGTGGTGTCCTACTAGCTACACTTGTCCTGCTGCTGGCCACCGTGGCTGCCTGCTGGGCCCTTGGCCACTGGCAACTATGGAGGTGGCAGACACGGACCCCCAAGAGGAACAAAGTTCCCAGAGTCTGGCCCAGAGGCTCACGGAGGAACCGAGGAGCCCCTGCGGCTCCCAGGCGCTCCAGACCTCGGGCCACCCCTCGCAAGCGGCCACGTGCTCCCGCGAGCCCCCTGGACTTGTCCTGCTGCTGCCCCTGCGTGGCTGCAGCCCAGGAGCTGCAGGAACTGATGCTGCTGCACTGGGCTTGCAGAGGGACACGTGTGCCGCTCTACACTGGGATGTGGCAGGCCTTGTGGAAAGAACTGGAGAAGCTGGTGAAGCCGGACCACCTGCCCTGCTGTGGCTCCTTCAGCTCCTCCCAAAGCCTCCATCCCTCCAAGAGGCTGCTCCCAGCAACATTCTCCATCCCTGGGAGAGCCTCAACCCTTGCACGGATGGCACAGAAGCGCACACCCGCCATCCCTGCAGGAAGCTCAGGCTGTCAGAGACCCTCCATCCTGTCAGGAGCCTCTGCTATCTCTGACAGCCTCCATCCCTCACAGAGGCTCAGCGAGACCCGTCCGCCTGCAGAAGGTGCAGAGCCCGTGGACAGGTCTCCCAGCTCCCTTGGACTCACGGACTTCAGCAGCACGGGCACAACCTTGACCCTTAACATGGCCAGGGAGAGCCCCAAAGTCCAAATGGGAGCCCAGTCCGATGCAGGAGAGCCTTCTCAGGAGCAGCTGGCACAGCAGCAAGCGTCCGGGAGCCAGCAGTTGTCATTCCACAGCTCCCAGGATGCTGTGCTGGCTGTGCCGGCTGTGCCAGCAGGCAACAGCCTGAGCCTGGTGGTGGAAACGATCCTTGAGACACCAAGGAGGATCCTCCACCTCCAGGAAGCTGCCCCACAACAGCCCTGGACTACCTCCAAGGCCTCTCGAGGAGCAGGTGAGATCTCCTCAGGAGCTGTCGTGAGGCTCCCCTGGGGCATCCCCAGGCCAGGCCAGGCCAGGCCAGGGCTCCGAGAGCAGCCTAGTCCCTGTCTGTTCCCAGTGGCTCTGATGCTGTGGCTTCAAAAACCCCTCTCTGGCTGCCAGCTGCTCCTGGGACTTCCCTGTGCCAAGGCTCGGGCTGCAGCCCTGGCTGTCATCGACAGATCAGTGCAGCCCACAAGGCCAGGGACAGCGACAGTGCCGCCCTGCCCCGCTGCGCTGCGGCTCCTGCAGCCGCCTCTGTGTGCTGCCTTGCCCCAGCTCTGCTTCTCACCAGCCCCACGGCTGCAAGGCTGTGCCCGCTGCCCAGCGCACAGCAGCAAGCAGGTGAGAGCAACGTGGCCCGCGCTGGCCTGGCCCGCTTCTCTGGCGGGTTTCTTCCCTTGGGGGGGTCCCTGGGCGCAAGGCTGATGCCTTGGTCCCAGCTGCAGGGCAGAAGAAGGAGCTGCAGGACCTGTACCAGCGGGGCCAGCAGCTGGGGAGTGGCGGCTTCGGCACCGTTTTCTCAGGCATCTGCCTCTCGGACGGGAGCCCGGGTGTGCGAGGAGGGGCACGGGTGGGGAGGGGCAGGGCTCCATATCAGCCCCCCTCTCCCCATGGCTTGCAAGTGGCCATCAAACGCGTGGCCCGGGAGAGCGTCCTGCAGTGGGTCGAGCTGGTGAGTGAGCGGGGCCAGCGGGACAGAGGGGGCCGTGGTGCCCAAGCATCCCCTGGGCAGAAGGAATCCCCATGGCCAGAGAGGCTGCCCAAAAGGGCCCTGGGACATCCCAGGCAGGGGCAGCGCAGCCACAGGGCAGCAGCAGACCTGCTGGAGGTGTTGTCTCCTCCTCACAGCCCGACGGCACCCGTGTTCCGATGGAGATTGTGCTCATGGAGAAGGTGCACTCCGGCTGCTACAACATCATCCAGCTTCTCGACTGGTTCGAGCAGCCTGACGGCTTTGCACTGGTGATGGAGCGTCCGGAGCAGTCGCAGGATCTCCTGGAATTCCTGCTGGAGCGGGACGTCCTGTATGAGGAGATGGCGCGCTGGATTTTCTGCCAGGTGCTGGAGGCCGTGCGGCACTGCACCGCCTGCGGCGTCCTGCACCGGGACAATCAAGCTGGAGAACCTCCTCGTGGACCCACAGAGTGGCGATGTGAAGCTCATCAACTTCGGTTGCGGCACCTTCCTCCAGGAGCAGGCCTACACGCAATTTGCCGGTGAGCCACAGTCCGGCCCTGCTCCCGGTGCCAGGCACTGCTCAGCCCCATTCTCTCCTGGGCTGTGGGTGCGTCCCTCAGCCTGCTGCCGGCTGTCCTGTGGCACGGGGCAGATGCCGTGCTCCGGGAGCCAGTTGCTGGCCCTACCGACACAGGGAGGCTGCAAAAGCCAGGCCGTGGCCCCTGGGCTTGGCAGGCCCACAAGGGGCTGCTCCCCTGGCCTTCTCTGCCTTGCCGAATGGCTCCTTGGCTTTGGCCGCTTGGATGGGGGACGCGGGGGGGTCTGGGAAAAATTGTGGCCGCCGGTGCAGCCCCTGCCTCTGCCAGGAGGCTGGCGCCAGGCTCTGGGAGCCAGCGGCCTGCACCTGGACAGTGCCGCCTGTGTCCCCTAGGAACACGCGTGTACAGCCCACCCGAGTGGATCTGCCTTGGCTACGACCACGGCCATGTAGCCACCGTCTGATCCCTGGGCATGCTGCTGTACATCATGGTGTGCGGGAGCCTCCCCTTCCAGGAGGACCGTGACATCATGTGGCAGCAGCTCTTCTTCACGCGGCAGCTCTCTCCAGGTTGGTATGCGGCCTCCAGAAGGCAGGCTTTGGCAGATGGCGGCGCGCGGCCCGGTGTGGCCCTCACGCGGCTCCGCCGGCGCCTGCCCTCAAGGGCTGGCCTTTGCAGGAGGCGGCCCGTGCCGACGGGGTTGGCCAGGCACACGTGGCTGAAGGACGTGGCCGTGTCCCGCCGGGCTGCTCTCCCGCACAGGCCAGAGCCGGTCGGGAGGCCGGCGCGCCTCTGAGCACACGCAGCACGGCCCGGGCCCTGCGGGTGCCGGGAGCCGCTGGGCGGGAACCTTCTGCAACTGACCGGCGCTTTCTGCCTTCTCTCTCCCCAGAGTGCCATCATCTCATCTGCTGGTGCTTGTCCAAGCACCCTGCGCAAAGGCCACAGCTGCAGCAGATCTTGCTGCACCCTTGGGTGTGGGGCAAGCGTTTTGGATGCCTTGCCTGAGACCCTGCAGCACCCAGTTAACCCAGTCCCACACAGGACTCAAAAACTAAAACACCCCAAAACTGCAAGCCAGTGTAGGGACAGAGATGAGACATCTCTGGAGTCCAGAGCAGCTCTTGAAACATGGGCTTTATTGCACAGTTCCTCAGTGCAAGAGCTTTGCTTACACTGCCGGCCACAGCTAAAAGCGTGCCCGAACAAAGAGGCCTAAGTTCTCGTTTGCGCCCCATTTTGAACCCTAAAAGCTCCTTTCTAGACTCCTTTTCCCTGCCACCTTGGCAGGGCCCCTCCCCCTTGGACCCTCGGCATCCCTTGGTCTTTTAGGGATATTGCTCAAACAACAGGGCTCTTGCCTTCAGCTAACTCGGTCACTGTCTCTCGGCTGGGCATCCTACATCTCAAAGCTTGCTTTCATTTCTATAGCGCTTATAGGTTTCATGCTGTTAGAATCTTCTCCCAAGCAATCGTAGTTGTAAGGCTTTCCCGTTTCACCCTCTCCAACCCAAAACCATAGAGAATAAAACAACTACAACCCATTCAGGGCTGTCAAGTCTGGTCCTTGTCAGCAACTTCAGCTAAAGAAACCTCTCAGGAAAAGGGGTAATCAAGAGTGTTCCCTTCAGTGTTCTTCGGGATGACCACTTGGCCCTCATGGCTTGTCCTGAAATGGCGGCTCCTCCCTCACGCTGGCGCTCCTCATGAGGGACATTGGGGCTCGGCGGCAAGCAGAAACGGTCCCCAATGGCCTTGAGCTCCTGTGGGACCCATGGCAGCCCCGGGGAGGGGCTCTTCCTGGTGACCTGGAACTTGGCTCCTGCTCTGTGCCAAGGGCTTTCTGCCTGTGGGCCTGGGGGAACGCCCTCCCTGAGCCCAGCCCCACAGTCACTCCTTCCCACAGCTCCTTGCACACAGCATCGGCTACAGACGCCTCCCCTGCTGCCATCCCTTGGCCAGGGTCCTTGGGGCTCATGCCTGGCCCTTCTTCCTCCCCAGGGAGCCTCTTCCCAGGAAGGGGGGAGCCCCCCACAGCCCAGCGCTCTCCAGCTCAGCCCCCCTAGAGCCAGGCCGCCCTCTCAGCCCCACGTGCCCTGAGCCAAGCGGGGATTGGCGGGCGTCTGCCTGAATCAGCTGAATTGCTCCCACTGCTCTGGTTTTGACTGGGATAGGGCTCCTTTCCTCCCAATCGCTGGCACATGTTGGCTTTAGATGGGAATGCTGTAAATCAAACAGGGGTGATTTGGTTTCTGCCACAGTGACCACAAATAAATTGACTTTCAAACCTCTGACAAGAGGAAAAGGACCAGCAAAACCTCAGCTCAGGGCACACTTCAGACTGCTCAGGGAATTGGTAAGCAAGGTCCCCAGGAAAAATGCTTTTGCAGGTGCTGGGCTCAATCAGCGCTTGTCACTTTGGAAACATCACCTCCTAAGGGCACAGGAGCAGGCAATTTCCAAAGGTGGGAAGCCAAGCAGGCCAGGCAGAAGGCTGGCTTGCCTGAAGAGGCATTTTCTCTGGGAAAGAGGATGGAAAAGGAAGGTGTGTGCCCAGTGGAATCCAGGTCAGGAGAAGAGGAGTAAGGACAGAGTCTGATTGATTGTCAGACATAAAGGATCTTGATGTTTGTATCTATTCAAACTGCATTAGAATATACTTGGATTCAGTGTCAACTGGAGATTGCACATATCAAGGCATTAACAGAAGCAAAACCTGAACCGGACACAAAAAATCTTTTCTCACTGCCTTTTGTAAATATATATTCACTTTTAATACACTTCAGAAATCGGTTAATTAACCACAAAAATTTGAAAACCTAAATCAAATTATTCCCAGAGGCTTGGCTGTTAAGGTATTCTGAATGATAATGAGCCCTGGGACACTGAACAGCTGAAGGCTGAACAAGCCTCTGGAGAAGTCAAATCCAGCAGCAGCCTCCAAGTGTCTGTGGCTGTCAGCAGCCCCCACTGAGGCCATCCCTGCCCAGAGACCATGGGGGAATGGGCAGACAAGGGGAGCATCCCTGGGGCTGGGCAAGCAGAACTCAGAGGCACCAGCAGGTGCAGGTGGGAAATGGAGTGTGCAATGTGGCTGTGAAAGCCCTGCCTGGGCTGTGCCAAGCAGGACACACAAACAGTGACCCTCATCCCCCCCACAACTCTCTCACTTAAACATTTCAAAGGAATTACAACTCTTTGAGTACTCTGAGTTGATGCACTGGAGAAATAGCAACAAGGATTTTCAGGAGCTCAAAACAACAAAACAGACTTTACTGGCAACTTTGGAAAATCAGAGAAACTCTGGCAAAAGGTTTAATACAATATTCAATCAACAAAAAGCACTTCTGAGAGCAATATAAATTGGCCCATTGAATATCCTGTTAAAACGTGTTAAATTTAATTTACTCAACGTTTGCAAAGGGATAGAATTAGAAGAGGAAGACACAGAAAAAAAGACGAGATACACAGAAGCTCACACACGCACACACACACAGAGCTACCAACTCCTGGATTCCAGCTGTGTTCAGATAGAAATTCCAAGAGGAGGTGGGGGTCAAGATGTGTGCTTGCCTTGTGGTCAGCCTTGAATACCCCATGATCTTCCTGGGCCCTTCCCCCAGGAGGGACTTTGGGTCACTTGGTCTCTCAGGAGATGGGCTGGGGGCTGCAGAGGTGGCTGTGGAGCATTGCCTTTTGTGTGCCAGGGATTGGCAGACACTGCTGGGCTGGGATAGAGGCTCTGGGGGGATTGGGGTTCCAGGGCAGGGCAGTGCTGGGGTTTCAGGGCAGGGCAAGGCTGGACCTGCCCCTTCCTCCCCAACACACACAAAATGCTTCCAGCCAACAATCTCCTCCAGTCTCTCACAACAGGCAATGCTGGAGGTGGAATCCCAATTGTGGCCATGGGCACCTGGACAAGAAGGATATTTCTTTTCCATAGGAAGGAGTAATGATTTTAGTTAAAACTGGGCAGAAACACTAATTAATGTAGTGACTACACATTTGTCGAACTTTGTTTGCTAAATTTAGTGTAACGGTCTTAATGTTTACTCTCTTTTTGTGGGAGAGGATCAAGAGAAACAAAGCAGGCTCAGGCTTAAAAAGTAAACAATTTTATTAACACACACTAGAAGAATGGAAAAGATAAGAAAAGATGGAAAAAAACCAAAAAAACCCCAAAATGCAACTTCAAAACTCTCTTCCCTTCCCTTACATACTGTTAACTTTCTTCCAAACAACACAGACACAAGCTGCGATTTTCAGTCAGTTTCACCATTTAAATATAATCTTTCATCACATTGGGAGAGGAGTCTCTCTAGAGTCTTATGGACACATTCGCCACAAGACAAAAACAGTCCCGTGGCTCTCAGTGTCACAAATCTGCAACTGCTTGGAATTTTCGCAGATTGTGCTGTTCCACCCATTAGCAGCCTTTCTCCTGGCTACTCATGGGCCTCTCAGTGTATCTGGGGTACTGTTTAAGAAAGCTTCTTGTAGTATAAAACCAGGATTCTCCTCTAGCTCTAAAATTGTCTCTATTACAAAAGAAATAAAGACCTCCTTTTACCCCAAGAGCTGAGGGCTTCAAATCACTTTCTCTAAAATCATCTTGGTCTCAAAGGCTGAGACCTCCTTTTACCCCAGGAGTGAGGGGCTTTAAGATTCCCACTTGAATCTCAATCATATCAATCCCCAACTTTGACTAGAACTAGCATTCCTCCAAACAACATTAAGATGTTACAAGAAACAGTCCATTTCTCCATAGTTTACAGCAGAAAAGCTTGGTTAAAAATGTCCACAGCCTCAACCCCTCTTCTAATAATCTTTATCAGTTCTTTCACACTTGCTCCACTGACTTCATGCGGTGTCTTTCCTACGTCCCTCTGTCTCTTTCTTTTCTCTCTCAGGGAAGGGTCAGGCCTTGGAAGCTCCATGTTGCCAGGACAGGGTTAACTCTGCCCAGGCCTGCAGTGGCCATGTGATTCCTGCTCCAGGCAGCAGTCCTCCATTTCAGATCAGCCTGGTTTCCTCCCTCCACACTTTCTTCTCTGTCTGGAAGACACCGGAGGAGGGGAGCGGGAGGAGAGCTCTGCCCACCCCGGGGCAGCCTCGACCAAACCGGGCCCAGAGTTGTTATCAGGGGAGATCCCTCCCTGCTCTGGGGTCTCCAGGGAGGTTTTTTCAAAGTGGTTGACGTTAAGCTGCAACCTCTCCTCCCCCCGGGGAGCCGATGGAGTCCGGCTCTGCCTCGGGCGAGCTTCCCCCTGAAGGGGGAGGTGGGCTGTGGGGAGCAGTAGGACCCACTCGATGTGACCTGTTCAGCTGAGCAGGAGGAAAAGGGCCTGACCTGAACAAACCCAGGATTTATATGGGTACTGCCCAAAGTCACATTCAACATTCTCAGTGGCCAAAGCAGATGCCAATATCTCAAACCAGCTTCTGATAGGTCCTTGTCCTTTCTAAAATTATTTCCAGGGTCCTGACAGGGTAATACTTCACATTCCTCCCTAACTAAAAACCAAACTTGCTAACCCATGACAGTGACCTTTAGGCTTTGCAGGGCTCAGGCACAGCGGCTGTGACAGAGTCAGGGCTGAGGTCACACTCTGTGGGCTGGGGCAGAGCCCAGCCAGAAATGACCTGAGATGGGCTCAAATGCAATGATGGGACCATGGCCAGACCCTCATGTTCTTCAGTCCCACCTCACATCATTGCCAGGGGCAGAGAAAGGGACAGGTGACTTCTCTGTGTGGGTCACAGGAAACGTGGGTCACCAGAGCCCCTCCCAAAGTGGCAATGGCCCATTAACAGAAGATATCTCCCTGGAGGGAGGATGAGTCGTGGAAGAGATAAACAACCTGCCCCAGCTGGTGTTCACAGATGGTAATAGAATACACTATTTTGGATAAATCTTGCATTGTAAGACAGGGCTTGAGCCTCCTTGCCCAGGAACTCTCAGGAATTCCTCAAGGCTGCTGAGATAACAACAGGACTAAAAATAAGATCCAAGAGCCTGAGAAACTGTTTACAAACAACGCAAAACTTAGAGGACACACAGCACGATGATGGACGTTTGACCAATGAGGAGTCCTGAAGGATGTGTGCCTGCCTCGTGAACACGTGGCTCAGCCAATTGAGAGACACCTGTACGTGTGGACAGTAGTGCTAGAATCTATAAATGGAGTTTAACGTAAACAAAATATATATTAAATATATAATTTTATATATATATATATGAATAAAAATATACATAAAAATATTATATAAACTACTTCTGCTAAAATAATACTGATTCTGCTATTTAGTTGCCCATTGCTTCCCCTGCACTGGAGAGCTCTGCAGGACTGACAGGATGGGCTTTGGGGCTGTGAGGAGAAGCTCTGCTGGACCTTCTGGAGAGGAGGCCCAGGGCTCATCCTGCAACTGCTTCAAGGGTGGTTTCAGAGAATCACAGAATCAGCCAGGTTGGAAAAGACCTTGGACATCATCAAGTCCATCCTGTGCCCAGACACTCCCTTGTCTCCCTTGAGACTCCTTTTCTCCAGGATAAACAACTGATAGGCTGGAGACAGAGTGGCTGGACAGTGGCCAGGAAGAAATGGAAATGCAGCGACAGATGGACAGCAGGCTGGACAAGAGCCAGCAGTGTGCCCACATGGCCAAAAGGCCAATGGCTCCTGGCCTGGATCAGGGACAGTGTGGCCATCAGTACCAAGGCAGTGATTCTTCCCCTGTGCTCAGCACTGGTTGGGCAGCACCTCGAGTGCTGTGTCCACTTCTGGGCCTCGCAAATTAGGAAGGTAGTGGAGGGGCTGGAATGTGTCCAGAGAAGGGCAAGAAAGCTGGTTAGGGGTGGAACACAAGTCCTGTGAGGAGAACTGAGGGAGCTGGGGTGCTTTATCTTGGAGAAGAGGACGCTCAGGGGAAACAAGGCAGTGTCAGGGCACAGGTTGGACTTGATGATGTCCAAAGTCTTTTCCAACCTTGCTGGTTCAGTGATTCTATGAAGCCACCCTTGCAGCAGTTGCAGGATGAGCCCTGGGCCTCCTCTCCAGAAGCTCAGCAGCCCAGGTCCGTCAGCTTCTCCTCACAGCCCCAAAGCCCATCCTGTCAGTCCTGCAGAGCCTCTGCAGCTCCTCCTCCTTGCCAGAACAGGGAGCCCCACAGCCAGACACAGCAGCCCAGATGTGCCCCCCTGGTCTGTGGTGCCTCTGGCAAGGGAGCAGCACGAGGCACTGCAGGAGGCTGCAGACAATTCCTGATGCACTTGGAGGATGATCCTGCTCCCCAGGAGACCTTCCCATGGTGCTGGGAACTCAGGAATTGAAATGGGAGTTGGGCCAGAGAGGAAGGGCAACCAGGGATTGACTGTTTGCAGGGGAGGGAACAGGGATGGACAATAGGAAGAAATTTGTAGCAGGAAGGGTAAAGAAAGCCAAGGTGAAGCAAAGGAAATGCTGAGGGCAGTTTGGGGTGGCTGCCCGGCAGCCCTGGCTCTGAGCAACAACGTCCGCAGTGGCACAGGAAACTCACAGCTCATGGGAACAAACTTTCTGGATGACTTCAGAGGCCACCACAAACCTGAGTGGTTTCCCTGCTGTCCCCCAGCCCTTCCTGGCCCCAGGGGCTGATGGCATTTGTGCTCCCTCAGGTTCATCTCCCCACACCAACACCATGGGGGTGCTCACTCCTGCTCTGGGCAGTGCACACAGGGGCTCCTGAGCCAGTGCTGCCGTGTCTGTGCCTGCAAGGATGCGGCACCTGTGTGAGCTGGGGGAGAGGCCAGGGCTGCAGAGGGGGGATGTTGTTGGCAGGTGCATGAGGACGCTGTGGGACGCTGCCCTGGGGTGTCCAGCGCAGTGGGGATGGATCAGCCCCTGCTCTGCTGCTCCTTCCCGTCTCCCCCAGGCACCTTGCAGAGCCCCAGCCATGCTGTTTGCCCCCAGCCTGCCCACGGCCACCCTGGGGCTGCTCACGGGGCTTTTCTCTGCTGAGCATTGGCCTGGGTGTGTTCTGGAGAGAGCCTGGGCAAGGAGCCTGGAGCTCCCAGGCCCTGCCCTGAGGCGTCAGCGCTGCCCCAGCAGTGCCCATGGCCTGTCCCTGCTGCAGCCCCGCACTGCCACCCCCAGCACTGTGCCCGGCCCCGAGAGCACTCAGGCCCTACAGCAACACCAGGGCCAGGAGGGCAGCGGGGCAGGGGCACGGGAGCAGCACTGGCAACACCAAGTGCTGCTGCTTCTGGGCACAGCTGCTGTGCCAGCACCGATCTGCCCCCAGCTCTGCACACAGACATTGCTGCTGCAGCTGCAGAGAAGGGAACAAAAGTGGTATCTCTGCAGAAAACATGGCTGGGAGATTCTTGAGTTTGTTTAAAGCCACCAAGAGTGCAGCCCCTATTGACACAGTTTGTGACCACAGGGAAGGTGGAGAGAAACAAAATGAGAAATGGCACAAACAGGGACATATCATTGTGGAGAAGATTAATTAAGAAAAAGAATGAAAAAGAACCTCCACAATGAAACTAGCATTAAATATCAAAGATTACTTTTATTGCAAGTGATTTTCAGAAATTGGCCGGCAGTTTAATGTTTCCAAAACCATCCAGTCATCAGTCTCCACACTACAGCCTTGAGCTCCTGGTTCCTCAGGCTGTAGATGAGGGGGTTCAGGGCTGGAGGCACCACTGAGTACAGAACTGACAGGGCTAGATCCAGGGATGGGGAGGAGATGGAGGGCGGCTTCAGGTAGGCAAACAAGCCAGTGCTGATAAACAGAGACACAGCCAGGTGAGGGAGGCAGGTGGAAAAGGCTTTGTGCCGTCCCTGTTCAGAGGGGATCCTCAGGACAACACTGAAGATCTGCACATAGGAGAAAACAATGAACACAAAACAACTGAATGAAAAACAAGCACTGAACACAATAACTCCAACTTCCCTAAAGTAGGAGTGTGAGCAGGAGAGCTTTAGGATTGGGGGGATTTCACAGAAGAACTGGCCCAGGGCATTGCCATGGCATAGGGGCAGGGAAAATGTATTGGCTGTGAATAGCAGAGCAGTGAGAAAGGCACTGGCCCAGGCAGCTGCTGCCATGTGGGCACAAGCTCTGCTGCCCAGGAGGGTCCCGTAGTGCAGGGGTTTGCAGATGGACACGTAGCGGTCGTAGCACATGATGGTCAGGAGGAAATACTCTGCTGAGATGAAGAACAGAAAGAAAAAGAGCTGAGGCAGCACATCCTTTGTAGGAGATGGTCCTGGTGTCCCAGAGGGAATTGTGCATGGCTTTGGGGACAGTGGTGAGGATGGAGCCCAGGTCGGTGAGGGCCAGGTTGAGCAGGAAGAAGAACATGGGCGTGTGCAGGAGGTGGCCACAGGCTACGGCGCTGATGATGAGGCCGTTGCCCAGGAGGGCAGCCAGGGAGATGCCCAGGAAGAGGCAGAAGTGCAGGAGCTGCAGCTGCCGCGTGTCTGCCAGCGCCAGCAGGAGGAAGTGGCTGATGGAGCTGCTGTTGAACATTTCTTCACTCTGGCCATGGAGTCCTGTTGAAGGAGGACACAGTGACAAGTCAAGGCAGACTTTGCTGAGCAATGCCCAAGCCCCTTTCTTCCAGACCTGCCCCTGCTGCTCTGTGCCACCCAGTTTTCCTTTTCTCAGAGCCCTTCCTTGATCCTCATGCCTGGAGCTCTGCTGGGATCTGCCCCCGTTGCTGTGACAAGCAGGGGCTCTGCCCATGGACACCGAGGGGTCAGCTCTGCTCTGCAGCACTGGGGTCATGGGAACAGGGACAGGGGCCAGTCCTGGAGTTGGACTTCATCAGCCCAAACTGCTCCTGAGGCAGAGGAGCTTGGCAGCATCACCTGTGCCAGGGCTAAGGAATGGTGATGGCCAAAGGCAGCTGGAGAGGGTTTCCTGCTGTGCCCAGGGAAATCAGAGAGAACTGTGCAAGGCAAGGGCATTGGCTGTAACTCAGTGAAGGGTGAGGGGAGCTGCTCTGTGGCTCCATCTGTCCCCAGCTGTCCTTTCTGAGATCCAGGTCAGTCTCTGTGTTCCCTGAAAATCAGCCTGACACAGCTGAGAGTAGAGGGAGCCACAGCAGAGCAAACTGGCTCAGCCTTTCTCAGAGTCTCAGCCCCACTCCTGGCCAAGGACATTCCTGTCCCCCAGTGTCCCCTGGGGGCAGCTCACAGCTTGGATTGGCATCCCCAGGACACACCCAGGGGTCCTGTCCATGGCACTGCTGGAGGAGAGTCAGCTCATTCCCAGCCTCCAGCCTGCCCTGCCCAGAGCTCCTTGGGGCAGAGGGAGCTGGACACCACCATTGCTGTGCTCAGCCTGCACAGGAGGAGCCCAAGGGCTGGGCCTGAGCCTGCAGCTGGAGCTGCCATTCCCAGAGAGACCGTCAGCAATGCCAGGAGCACCTGGGCAAGGGAAGGGAGAGAGAGCTGAGCCTGAGGAAAAGCCTTTCCCTGCCCAGCCCTGCACAGCCCCTCCCAGGCAGCAAGCAGTGCAGGACAGTGGCTCTCAGGCCCTGCTCAGCAGGGAATGGGCACATGGCAGGAGAAATGCCCTTCATCTCTGGGGCTGCTCTGCTGGCCCAGGAGGGGACTGAGGGCCCCGAGCCCCCGGGCTGAGGGCTGTGCTGGCTGCGAGGGGACACAAGAGCTGTGCTGCTCAGGGCAGTGTGTGCCCTGCAGGGCAGGGCCGGCAGGTGCCACATCTCCCCTGCAGCAGGGCTTCCCTCAGTGCTGCCTCCCTCCCTCCCTGCCCACGGCTCTGCTGCTGGAGCTGTCCCAGCCCGAGCTGCTCCTGTGGCCCCGGGCTCCTTCCCTGCCAGTGCTGCCAGAGCCCAGCCCAGCCCCTGGGCCAGCTCTGCCCTGCAGCTGCTCGGGGCTGCAGGGATTGAAGAACAGCTCCCCCAGGTCTGGGCACCATGGAAAGGGGATGCTGCATGGATCTGGAGGCTAGGGAGCTGGAGGCACTTGCTGAGGATCCCAGGAAAAACCAGTGGGATGGTTTAAGAGCCTCAGCCCCTGCTCTGTCCTGGACAGCTGAGTTTCCATTTCCACCAAGCTGAGCCAGGGAAAAGCGGGAGCACAGATTCAGGAAAGCAGAGACTCAAGCGGAAAACCCCTGCCCTAAATGAGCTCATGAAAAGTCCCCTCTTTGAGGAATGACCTGGGCATGAGCTGGAGCTGTGAGCAGCCCTGGCCCACACAATACCCTCTCCACAGCAGCAGGACCTGCCCTGGCAGGAGTCACTCCTTGCACCCACAGCTCCTCTCCACCATCCATGGGGAGCTCCCAGGCAGGCTGAGAGCTGCCCGTGGCAGGTTGCAGATTCCCTGGCCTGGCCAAGAGCCCTCAGGGCTGCAGGAGCTGCTCTGCAGGACAGCCCTGGGCACCCCTGGCTGCAGCCCCAGCTTCAGCCCCTGCACCCACCCCTGGCAACAGGAGCCATCCTGCCCTGTTCCTCTGATGGTGCCCAGGGCAGCCCTGCTCTGGAGCACATCCTCCCCAAACCAGGAACAGCAGCAGAGCCATCCTTACAGAAATCTCAGTCCTGTCAGGGGTCAGCTTTAGGAGATCCCTGCAGCCAGGGACTGACTGTGTCAAAAGCTGTGAAGATTTCTCCACGAATAATCTCAGAATTGTCCTCCCAGCTGCTTTAAACCTCTGTCTGCTTCACTGCTCTCAGGGTACCTGCAGGCTGTGCCCTCAGCCCTGCTGGGCTGGGAAAGGAGCCTGCTCCTCAGAAGTGTCTTTTTCAAGCTCTTCTTGGTTGCCAGGAGCTGCCTCTGTGCCAGGAGCCCAGCCCAGCTCAGCAGCACAGACACAGCACAAAGACTTTAATGACCCTCCTGGGACTTTGGTGCTGTTACATCAGACTCAGTCCCTCAGAGTGTGCTCAAAAAAACTTCTCAAGAACTCACAGTCAGATTCAAAGTCCAAAGTTTCTTCAACTTTTTAATGGGTCCCACTGAGGGACACAACTCATAGGAAAGTGTCCCCAGGTTCCAGTTAGAGCAGAACACTGCAAGCACTGTGGACTGGTGAGGACAAACAAGGAAAAGGTGTCTTTGGGTGCTGAGCAAACCTGGATGTGTTTCAGGAATGCAAAGGGCCAAGGCCTGAGCCCCAGCCCCTGCCAAGACAGATCCTGTCCCTCCCTCATTGCTCAGGGCTCTTCCTGGGGCACTGGGATGTGGGGATGTGCAATGCCAAGGGCAGGACCATGGGGTGGCCCCTGCCAGGCTGCTGAGCAGGGACAAGGAGGCAATGAGGCTCCAGAGCTGCAAGGGTCACTTGTCTCCTGCTCATGGCTC
Source organism: Progne subis subis (assembly GCA_022316685.1). Classification (NCBI taxonomy): domain Eukaryota; kingdom Metazoa; phylum Chordata; class Aves; order Passeriformes; family Hirundinidae; genus Progne; species Progne subis. Next base: position 16,506 of record JAKJHU010001609.1, on the reverse strand, counting down.
AGTGCCAGGGCCAGCAGCCATGGCCCAAGTGCTGCAGGAGTTGGCTGTGTCAGGGCCTTTCAGCTGCTGCCCATCCCTGTGCCCTCTCCAGCCCAGGCTGTCCTACGGTGTCCATGTCCTGTGCCTCTGTCCCTGCAGGCTGTCGTCATCCCCTGGCTGCCCCACCTCGCTGGCCCCTTCCTCTGCTGACAGTTCTGCGTCCTGCCTGCCTCTGCCTGGGCACACAGAGCCTTAGGCTGCTCCAGGCTCCTTCTGGGGGACGTGTTGCACCACAGTCCTGCCCTGGGAGAGAAATTCCTTTCTCCTGGTGTCCAGTCTGGGACTTCTCCAGCTGCCCTCTGCATAATTTTTTTCTTTCTCTCTCTCTTTTCTGACATGTCAAAATGATCGCCCATCTCTGAAATCACCCTTCAATCCCCGCCAGGGCTCTCGTCCCCTGTCCTCAGTCTCCACTCCACTGAGCACAGAGCTCCTTTGTCCCTTCACAGTGGCCAAGGGCTTGAGGCCAAGAACGCCTGGACAAGAGGGACAGTTCTTTTCCATAGGAAGGAAACCACAGAAGCCCAGTATTGAAAGATGAAAGTCAGTCCACCAGGGGCCAAGGTCAGCCAGATCTGTTTGTCTTGGCAGAATTTGTCTGGGAGCAATCCTAGGATAGACTGAATTTTTGAAGCCAAATTCCAGTTTTGGCCAGTGCACCTGGAGGAAAACAGCCCCAATGTTTCAATGCAGCTAAGAGCTGGCCCTCAGGAAGTCAAAGAAAGCTAGACCTGTCAGTCCTGGCAGATTTTGTCTGGGAGCTATACTTGGATCTATGGAATTTTGGGGGAGGATTCCCAGTTTTAGCCTTGGATGCCTGCACTTGAAAGATGTTTTTTTTTTTTTTTCCATGGGAATAAAGGCACGGGCCCCCCAGTGTTTCAAAGGCAGATACAAGGTGGCCCCAAGAGGCCAAGGCCAGCCAGAGCTGTCTGTCCTGGCAAGTTTCATATGGAAACAATCCTTGGATATATAGAAACTTGGAGATGCAATCCAGCCCCAGTGTTTTGAAGGCAGATGAGAGGGGGCCCTGGAAAGCCAAGCCAGGCAGATCTGTCTTTTCCAGAAGGTTTGATCTGATACCAATCCTTGGATATATGGAAATTTGGAAGTGGGATCTTCCAAATTTTGATCACGGGCACCTGGAATGATGGGTCTTTTCCATAGTAAGGAAAGGGTGGAGCCCCAATATTTGAAGGCAGATCAGAGGTGGCCTCCAGGATGCTAAGGGCAGCAGGACTTGTCTGTCCTTGCAGGTTTTCCCCTACGAACAATCCTTGGATACAATCTGGGGGGTAAAATCCCAAAGTTGACCCTGGGCTCATGGATGAGAAGGACTGTCCTTTTCCATAGGAAGCAAAGCATGGAGCCCCAGTGTTTTGGTGGTAGATCGCCAGAGGCGATCTGGTGGCCAGATGTGGCCCCCAGGAGGTCAAGCCAGACAGACTTTTCTCTTCTGGCAGCTTTTGGCTGGAAGTAATCCTTGGATATACAGAATTCTAGAGGGCCAAATCCCAATTTTGGCCATGGGTCCCTGGAAGAGAAGGACAGTTCTTTTCCACAGGAAGGTAAGCATGGAGCCCCAGAGCTGCAGATGAGAAGTGACCCTTGACATTCCATGGTCAGCTGGAGCTGTCAGGCAGCCCCTGGGAGGCCAGGCAGCCAGACCTGTTCCCTGTTCCCTTGTTTCCATGAGGTTCCTCAGTGTCACAGGAGTCCTTGGTTCCATGGTGCCCAGCAGTGTCACAATGGACTCCATGATTCCATGGGGTCCTGCAGGAGCACAGTGGTCTCCTTGGATCCACGGGGCCTCTCAGAATCACACTGGCCCCTTGGTTCCATGAGACCTAAAAGTATCCCCATGATCCCCCTGGATGAAATTCCAAAATTACAGGGCTCCCGAGCAAAACTGTGGGAAAAGGAACAACAGTTCTTCACTATAAAATACATAGAGAATGGAGCAGAACTAACAACATCATGATAACAGAAGTTTTCTACCCACTAAGCACAAATGATCATGAGATACTCCATCCCTGATCCATCCCCAGGACAGGTTTGAGGAATGGGACTTGTAGGAGCCTACCAAGTGCAGAGGATTTTCCTCTCCCAAGTGGCAGAGGAGCAGAGAAGCAAGCCAGCAAGCCCTAGTCACAGTGCCAGAGGAGAAAAAAACAAGAGGAGAAAAGCAACCCCCATTAGAGATAATATTATAGAGGAGGTAGTAGAAAGGCTGATCTTTATTGGAGGCCTCCAAGGGGCAGATATGGAAAATGTCCACAAAATGCCCACATCTCCAAAGGGTGACTACAGTTCTATAAGTTAAGCAGATTAGCATATTTGACAAAATCACCAATTAGGAGTACAGGTGGTGAGGCATGACAAAGTTCCTTGCAAGAGTCACTCTATCCCTGACTGGACACTTCAGGCATAGCAAGAAGAAAAGCAACAACACAACCAAACAAAATCCAGGCAATCAAGCCAGAAATGAACCGAGGACTGTCCCAGTGTGTGTGACAGAGGACAGTGAGGGCAAGGATAAAAGGAACATGGCCAAAAGCGTCACTGACCTCCAAATTAACAGGACTTAACTTATACCTTAACTTCAACTTACACCTTCAACTTCACAATTTAGACAAAAAACAGCACTTGAAAGTATTCTTCTGAACTTATAACCTATGACTAAACCATTTACAGAGGAATAGTATTTAACATAGCTTATAACTTCTATTAAACCTGGAATTATGGTAAGGCACTACAAAAAGCACTGACTCAGAAAACTCTAAATGCTACAACTTCAGATGCTATCCACATGTTGAGAAGAGAAAGTCAGGAGAAGAGAGAGAGATCCACAGTCAGGGCCTTGGATCCAGCATCATCTCAGCTCCTGTGAGCTCCAGGGCTGTGAGGACATGTCAGTGTCACAGCTGTGTCACATCCTCACCGGCTCTGGCCCCTCTCACAGGTGGGATTTTTTGAGGTGCCAGGGTCTTGGCAGCCACTTTGGGGCTGGACCAGAGGCTGCAGTGGCTGGGGCTGGGGCAGTGACCATCCTAAAACCACCTCAGAAATGTAGGATGCACCAAAATCCCTTCAAGAACGTGGAATACCCAAAAACTCACTCAGGAAAGGGTTCCATCTCCATCATCCCCAGCCTTCTCCTGTGTCATTCCAGACTTCACCACACACTCCCAATCCCCACCCAAATCCATCCCAGCTCTCCTGGACATCAAAACCCCTTCCCAAGCTCTATTTCCCCCATCCCATCCCTCCCAATCCCCATCCCACCAATCCTACGCCCACCCTATGCCCATCTCACCACTCCTGATTTGCAGGACACTTCACCTAATCCCCTTCCAAACCCATTCCACACTGAGGGGATGTGGAATTGAGTACTTTTAGGGAGGGATTGAGTAGTTTTCAGTGACACTGAGTGGTTTTGAGCTGAGAGATCAATCCCTCTCATATTTTGGAGTGCCAAGGAATAGAGATAACTATGATAATACTCCCCAAACCACACACATCCTCCCCAGGATCTCCCTGAATCGCAGATTCCCCAAAAACAGTAGTAAAAAATGAAGCTTTAGATGCTTCTGATAAGTTTATTGATTTTTGCCACATTTTAGTGTGTTTTAAAGGGATGAAGCTGAATAAAAAGATAATTATAACAAAATAAAAGGACCACCAGTCCCTTCCCAATGTGGATCATGGGGACTGTGGGTAACCAGGTCTCTTCCCAGCAGTGTTCTCTGATGGGGATGGAGTTGGAGCAGTGCAGGAAGCTCTTCCCACAGTCAGAGCACTCACAGGGCCTCCCTTACTGGTGCCTCTGTTGGTGTTGGCTCAACTCAGAGCTCTGGGTGAAGCTCTTCCCACACTGGGGACACTCGTAGGGCCTCTTCCCAGTGTGGATCATTTAGTGGATGATATATTGGGACCTCTGGTTGAAGCCCTTCCCACATTCTCCACACTCGTAGGGCCTCTCCCCAGTGTGGATGCACCAGTGGGTGATGAGGGTGAAGTTGCGCTTGGAGCCCTTCCTGCAGTCAGGGCAGCAGAAGGGCCTCTCCTCTGTGTGAATGTGCTGGTGGCATAGGAAGTTGGAGCTGTTCTGAAACCTCTTCTGACACTTGGGACACTCGTAGGGCCTCTCCCCAGTGTGGATCCGCTGGTGTCTGATCAGGAAGGAGTTCCAGCTGAAGCTCTTCCTACACTCCAAGCACTTGTGGGGTTTCTCCGCATCATGAGGCTGTTCAGGGACCACCAGCTCCGAGCCCTGGCTGAAGCTCTGTCCACCTTCCTGGCACAGGGTGGGTCTTTCCTCCTCAGACCATCCTGGAATGGGTTTGGAGCCCTTCCTTGTGTGGGATCTCCGGAGTTTTTCCCCCCTTTTGGATTCCTGCACCATGGACCCACTCAAAATGGCCTCCTTCATGAGGTTCTGCTGTGTGGATTTGTCCATCCTGGTCTCCATCCTTAGCTCTTTGTCTGGGGGAAGAAGGAGAAGGACAGGATGGGATTTGCCTCCATGCCAGAGGGAAGGGGAAGGAGATTCTCCCAACACATCCCCAGCAGGATGGCGTTGGCAGTGGGGTTGTCCTGCAGCCGGGGGCCATTCTGGGCTGGGAGATGGAGCAGGAGAGAGGGGGAAAGGGGCACTGACTTCCTCCTCACCTGCCTGGCTGTTCTGTGGCATCTTCCTCTTCCTCACAGCCTCTCCCTCCATCTGGCCAAGGTTTTGGAATGAGAAATCCTGGTTTGGGGAAAAATACAATGTATGGGCACATTGGGTTAGGGGGGTCCCTCCTGCCCAAGTCCATCTCGAGAAGTCACCGAGCATCTGGTGCCCATAAAAACCTCCAAAACACCAAGATTCAATGCATCAAAATACACTAATGACCAAGATTCAGCAAAAACACCCAACCATGAGTCTGCCCTCTCTGGCCTCTCCACTTTGGGGTCCTGGATGCCCCCCCAGGGTGGCTGCAGATCAATTTTGTATTGGTGTTCCTGCTCTCTGGGCTGCTGTGCCTCCTGGGAATCCAGGAGGTTCCTCTTTACTGGGATCACCAGTTTGGCATCACAACCATCCCTGGCGTCAGCACTTTTCGGGGTCCTTCTTTCTATGTCCTGAGGTATCCATGGGTCTCCCTTGTCCATGCTCCCAACATCTCCAGGTTTCTGGAACACCCCCAGCTCTTGCACTGCCTGTTTCTGCTCCCCCCATTCCCGGGTTTCCCTCCCAGCCCTGCTGGTACCAGGTGATCCCAGGTGTCTCTGGGCTGACAGTGCAGCCCGTGAGGCGGGCAGAGGCAGCCCCAGCACGGGGGGACCCTGCATCCTGCGCTCCCTGGGCAGCCGCGCCCAGCCCCGGGCACAGAGCTCCGTCAGCCCCCGCCGCCCCCTCCCCAGGGCCCCCGGGGACCCCCGCAGCCGGGGCTGGCTCTGAGCGAGGCGGCCCCCGAGCCCAGCTGCGTGGCCAGGGGGGCACGGGGAGCCCGGGGCCTCTGTGCCAATGCTTCCCCCGCTCTCCCTCAGCCTTTGCCCGGCCCGGCCCGGCCCCCCGAGCCCCGCCAGGCCCCGCACGGCCACGGCCGGCCCGGGCCGCTCCCCTCGGAGCCCGGCCACACGGAGCCGCCTGCGCCGGGGGCCCACGGGCCGCCGAGCGCTCCCCGGGCCGCCCGGGCCTCGGCCCCGAGCACAGAGCTCTGCCCGGGGGGCTCCCGGCCCAAGGCGGCGGCTCCGGGCCCGGGCGGCCGCTCCCGGCTCCCACAGCCCGCCCGGGGCCGCCCCGCCCGTGCCGGGGCTGAGCCAGCGCTCCCCGCACCCGCAGGGCTTCAAACACATGGGGGCATGGCACAGATAAAACATTCCCACCATCCTCCCCAAAAAACACTAAAATCCCAACCAGCCATCACCCCCCACCACCACAAAAACCAAAAAACCCCCAAAAAACAACAACAACAAACAAACAAACAAACAAACAAACAAAAAAAACCCAAAACAACAACAACAACAACAACAAAACAACAAACAAACAAAAAAAAAACAACAAAAAAAAAACACCACCAAAAAACCCCACATAACCAGAAACCAACCACTTCCCACCCTGCCCTCGTGCACCTTCCCAGGGACCCCAGCCCCGTGGGAATGTCTCCGGATCGGGACAAAAAGCTGCTCCCCTGCAGGCACTTGGAACACCCACCTGCGGCCCGGCCCTGGCACACGGCTCCCGGCAGCTGCCCCGCTGGCGCAGGCGGGGCTTTGGAGCAGGGAGGCTCTGCGGGACCCCCCGGGCTCTGCCCCCTCCCAGTCTGTGCCCGCCCCGGGGCTGACCTTCAGCTCGGGCTCTCTCGCTGTGCCTGGCTCCTGCACAGTCCCCGCTCTCAGTTCCTTGGTCCCCTGGGCTCTCATCTGGGGCTTGGAGAACACCCAGCAATGGAACCTTGCCATGGAAAGGAACCATTTTGGTGCACCCTAGCCGGTCATGAACTGAAACTTTTTTCCTTTTACCTCCCTGCAGAGGACTCTAGGGCCATTTTCTGCACAGAGTTCCATCCCCCAGTGTTTTGCTGAAGGCTCTCTCTGCAAATGTCACGCTGCCAGGACCCTGTCCTTGCTCTCACCTGCTGTGGCTGGGCATGAACAGAGCTCCTACACTTGCATTTCCAGCTGCTGTGCAACCAAAGCTGAGGCATCTGGAGCTGCCCAAATGCAAAAACTGGAATATGAGCCTCTCTCAAGGGGGAAATCTCCCCCTCCTGTGCCAGCCCGTGGCAATGCTGCCATTCTCTGCTGCTGCTGGGGCACTCGGGGCTCTGGGTGAGCAGGAAAGGTGACCCTGAGCCAGGAGCTTTCCTTGGCAGCAGCAAAGCCTTGGCACACAAAGACCTTCCTGGTGCTGTGCCCTGGGCCAGGAGGGATTGTGCCACCAGAGCTGAGCCTAAATTTCTTCTCACAGGCAGCTTTAGTTTATGGAGAAGGCAGAGCTGACTCTCAGCTTTCCACAGTCCTCCAGAAGGATCCTGTGTGTGAAGCAACCTGGGAACAGGGTTTATGTGTGAGGGGAGGGGAATTCAGAGCCCTTTTCTCTCCTGTGGGTGTAGGGTCTGCATTTCCAATGGCCCTGCATCTGCCAAATGGGCCTTTTTCACTCAACTGAGAAAAGTTCTGCTGAAAGCCTGTCCCAAACCTGCTTTTCCTGCAAATGTGCCCAATGAATCCTCATTTTTTGCAGCCCCAGGTCTTGTGTGCATGCAGGTGTGAGAACTGAAGGATGGAACAGCTCTGCTAGGGGGAAGATCTCTTTTTCTTGTTTGTTTATATTTTTGTTTTGTTTGGGGGTTTTTTGTTTGTTTTTGTTTGGATTGGTTTATTTTCATGTTCTTTTGATTGGTTTTGTTGATTTTGAGGACAGGGGTTTTTTTAAGCTTTGTGGGGTTTTTGGGTTTGTTTCCTTTTTTTTGTTTTTTGCTTTGGTTCTTTTTCTAGGTGGTGGAATTTTTGGTTTTGCATGGGTTTTTTTGTTTTCCTTTTTTTTTCCTTCTTTTTTTTTTTTTTTTTTTTCTTTTTCTTTTTCTTTTTTTGGTCTTTTTTGTTTACTTTTAATTAACTCTTCCTGTCAACACTAGGCAGAGCTCTGTACCTCTATGTGCCACTTGCGTGTGGCACTGTGGAGGTGGCCAGGGGGACCTTCCCCGAGCTGTGTGCACAGCAATGCACATCAGCCCAGGCCGGGGGTGCTCAGTGCCCGCCTCAGTTTTGCTTGTCTGGCTGTGGCTCTGGACGCTTCCCTTGGAGCGTCTCCAGGCAGGGAACGTTGGAGCTGTCCCCACCGTGGTGTCACAGAGAGGGGAACGCTGGGGCTGTCCCGCTCCTGCCCCAGCCCCAAGAGCTCTGCCAGCGCCTGAAGGAGACACAAAGGCTGAGCCCAAGGGTGAGAAACTGCAGAAGGGGCTGAGCTGGGAGGGAGGCAGCGGGATCATGGAGTGCAGGCCCTGGCCCTGCACAGACAGCCCAACAGTGGCAGCCTGGGCATTCCCGGGAGCGGTGTCCAAAGGCTCCTGGAGCTGTGGCAGCCTTGCAGCTGTGACCATTCCCTGGGGAGCCTGGTGAGTGGTCAAGGCCCCTGCAGGGGAAGAAGCTTTTGCTGGTCTCCAGCCCGCAGCTGGCCTGGCCCAGCCCCAGCCGTTCCCTGGGGTGCATTCCCTGCTGGCCCCGGGGCAGAAGTCTCAGCTGCCCCTGCTGCTGTCCCTGGGCAGGAGGCGCAGCCCCCGGGGAGCTCTGAGCTCCATCTGCTTCTGGGCTGCGGCCGAAGCGAGCCAGCGCCGGCAGAGCTCTGGGGAAAGGTCCCGGCCCTGGCTTGGGGCTGGGCCAGAGCCCAGGGAGCAAATCAACTTGCAGCTGCTGCCCCAGAGCAGGGAAGAGCAGGAATTGCTGCCTGGGAGAGACTCTTGCCAAGGGCCTGCAGCACCAGGACACAGGCCATGCTGGACACTGCTTGGGGCCAGGGTGAGCTGGGATGTGGGGATGGACTTGTTCCCTGGGAGGGCGGTGGGGCCCTGGCACAGAGTGGGAGGAAAAGCTGCAGCTGCCCTGGAACGGCTGGAAGTGTGCAAGGGCTGGTTGGAGGGGACTTCCTGCCCAAAGGGGATGGGATGGGATGGGATGGGATGGGATGGGATGGGATGGGATGGGATGGGATGGGATGGGATGGGATGGGATGGGATGGGATGGGATGGGGCAGTGTAATTGGGGTGTAATTGCAGTGTGGGGGTGGTAGGAATGTTTGGAGGGTATTGCAATGGGGGATGGGGTGGTTTGTGCTCATGGAGTAGGGGAGTAGAGGGAGGGAAAGCAAGAAGCAGTTTTTAAAGGCTGCTGGTGCTTTTAGGAATTTTGAGACCTGGAAGTGTCTTGTGGGAGGTTGCTGTGAAATTGGGAAGGCTGAGTTTAAGTACTGTGCTGTGCAGGGCTGAGGTGGAGGGGCAGTGATTTTGGGAGGGTAAGGGCACCTACTTCCAAGAAAGGAAAGGAGAGAGAAAGACAGAAGCAAAGAAGAAGGAAGGAAGGAAGGAAGGAAAGAAGGAAGGAAGGGTTTTAAGTGAGCTCTATATGTCTATTTAATAAGCAACAAAGTTGAATTTAGCAGCAATGCAATTTTATTTAAGTAGCATTTTATAATCAAGCATATACAAAAATTGGCATGATTAATTAAAGATAAGTACTGTTTAGATAAAGCATAAGCAAAACTGACCAGGGTACGGAGGGAGGGCTTCTCACCCTACCTCACGTACAAAAAAAGTAATCCAACTTAAACTTATATACTGTGTGCTAATACATATTCATTAATATTTCATGAATCTCCTTCTATCTCCAATTCTTAAAATCTATATCACTATACTACATAGCTCATGCTCCACTTGTTGTTAGGGGGTCTTCTTGGCTTTTTGGTGGTCTTCTTCAGATGAAGGCTCATCATCTTCCTCTCCTCCTATGAATAACCTTACTGATTGTGCGTGCGCTCTAAGTTTTGTATCATATATAATAAGCATTATGTTCCAAAAAGTAATTATTTCATGGATCAAACCACCACCCAAACTCCCACCTTGGAATAGTCCCAACTTTGTCCATCTCAAGGCCAGTTCTATCTTAAGACATCCTGTATCCCATACATCTGCAAAGGGCCCATCTCCCGACCTTGGAGTAGTCCCAGCTTTGGCCAATCCAGCTTTGAAACTCTTGCTTATCTCAAGTGCATCCTGTATCTTATTTTTCTCATGTAGCATCTGCCAAGGGGCCCATCTGCTCTGTAACACTACTCACATCTGCTTTTTCTTTTACTACTTTATAAAAAGTTTTCTAAAATATATATATTTAAAATATTGATACAGTTACAATTAGCATAATCATTTTCATTATTACAATTTCCCCATTTCTCTTTTTAATCCTATTGATTCATGCTTTTTAATTAAAACTGAATCTCGATTTCTCTATATTCCAATAATCCAGGTTTTCATGCTCTCTCATTTCAGCCTCTAATTTTTCTAACATCTCCCATGCTGCATCAAACTTTTTGCATTCCTTCTCAAATTTGGTTAATCTCTTGTGCTACAGTAGTCTCTTTATGTTCAGTCAACATCTCTTTGGTCCTTTCTTTTGAGTGTGAGTAGTTTAGCTTTTAATATCATCAAAGAATCTGGTTTCCCTTTTGCTGCCAATTCTGGATCAATGGGCATTGCTGTAATTTTACCTCCTTGTATCACTGGGTGGATTAGTCTAATAAGACATGGAATCATGCATGGTAAGAATAACAATCCTAATCCAGAACATAACAGCATAAATCCCACCTTCTTCCACCAGGCTCCTCCAAAGAGGTTATCCCACCAATCCATTTTTGAATAGAATTCCACTTTTGAACAGGTACGTGTGCCACCCTTTAATTTCTTCAGCAAGTTTTGTGATGGCTTCCCCATGATCATCTCTCTCCACACAGCACTCAGATTCATTAAATCTTCCCAAACTCCCCCTTCTTCAGCCAACAGATAATCTAGGGCAATTCTGGTTTGATATACAAATGCTCACATTTGTGAATGCTGCTTGGCCAGTAACTTTAGGGCATCAGAAGTATGGTTTGATACAACCTCCACTCCTCCTGGAGTCTTATCAACTGATTCAATAGATAAATTGGGGTCCTATATCCCCAAGATCCATCCTCAGCCCAAGTTGCTGGGTCATAATATGCTATGATTCTTTCTGCAGGCCATTCGTCTTCCCCCCATTCCTGGTTTCCCCCTGCCTTTGGGAAGTCGAGGTTTAAATCTCTTTTATTCCTTTCTAGAGTCTCATCAAGTGGTGTTCCCAGCATATTGCTCCTAGACCTTGGGATGACGAAGAAGGAGGGTCGTATAAACTCCTAAGGTACAGGTTCCCTCCCACTTTGAGGTAATTCACTCTATGCTCATTGCCCACAAATGCAATATATTCCATCAGGGGCTTTCCATTTACTATCTGTTTTTTCTTGTTGTTCCCAGTAGGATTTTTGGTCTTTTTTTGGATTGGTAGGGGTTAGCTCCAGGACTTTTATGCCAGCACAAATCAGTTTTTTATTCCACTCACAATTAATTTCCTTTGTTATTCCCCAATACCCAGTAAAGTTTTGGTTGCCAGGTCTTAGTTTTATTATTCAAATGAACTACTAAGGAGATATACAAGGAGTATATCCTACTACTTCATTATATTTCCTTCCTTCTCAAGTTATACAGACTGTTCCAATTACTTGATACTCAAAATCCATCCTTGAGGTCGTTTTAATGTCTTGGAAATTTGAGTATGATTCCATTTGAAAAATTGTTCTGGAGCTAGACTCTCACCTCTCCACAGCCATCTTTCAGCCATTCTAAGTCCCCCACAGATCCAGCATTTGGATAATCCTAATTCTGTAGCAATTTCTTGCATCAAATCTACAAAAGGTTCTTAGTTGAGGTTGTCAAATCCCAGTGCTACACTGCTGCTTTAATTGTTCATACAGCTTATCCAGTTCCTTTAATTCTTTCCCTATGGCCTTTTTACATATTTCTTTTTTTCTTTTGGGTTTTTCTTTTTTTTTCCTTAGTGCTATACCTCCTATACCTATACTTGGATCATTCCCATTCTCATCTTTCTCAAACAAACAACAAACAAAAAAATCATACTTGGACAGATTTGATCGCTATAAGGATAAGGAGCTGGTCCATTAAATCTAAATTTTTCCCTACCCAATCCATTTTTCTATTTTTAACACAAACATCTATAAAATTGCTGCATCGTAGCAGGCAGCACAACATGTGGATGTGCCATGAACACAAATTCCATCTTGTCCTTGACCCACATGGAGTGATGGCATTTATTACAGGGATCAACATTATTGGGACTTTGTTTTTGCATAGATTGTTCTCTCATTGCCCACTCTTGTGCTGCTTGTTTTATTATTGTTTGTTCCTGCATTGCTCATTCCCTTCTCTCATGGACTCTGTCCAGAGTGGCTCCATAGTTTTGGCCAGTTGCCAAGGGCATCACACAAACACAGTGAAAATAATCCTCAGGAGTTTTGACTTTCTACCATCCTCAAGGCCCTTTGGGTTGCAGCCAAGCCAAGATGTCAGGATTCTTGGGAGGAAAGTTTATATCCTGGGATCTAGTCACTGGTGCATTTGGTCTCACTGGTACCCTTGGCCTCATGTTTGTTTCAAGGATGGCACAGATTACTCACAGTTCTCGCAGCACTGCCTCTCCCTCTCTTTCTCTCTGGGTTAGTCAGCTACTTCTTCTTTTAGTCTAAACCACCAAAGCTCTGGAGATGTGCCAACCACAATAAGATTTGCTTTTTCACTACTTCAGTTAACAACCTGATTTGTTGGTAGCTTTTTGCTCCAAAGTTGGGGATTATTATTAAGTCTTCATCCCACCAACAGGCACATTCACAATGCCAATTCACATAAAAATGTGTCTATAGCGTGGCACACAAATTCCTTCTCCACAGCAACTGTTAATTATGATACACTGGTCTATAATATTATGAATTTTTCTCTCTCACCTGCTCAAAAGCTAATATAGTAAAAACTCATTGGTCTAAATTTTCTATTATTTGGACCATTGCATAAAAGGTTCCATCTTCATATCTCAAAGGTGTTAAAAAAAATCACTGAAAAGCTTTTTAAATTAACTGTTCACACATGCATCTAAGCAAGTTAAACAAATCAATTGTCTCTCTCTTTCTTCTGCTCTTGTTATTCTCCACCACAAATTAAGGCAAAGCGCACAAATAACACAAACCCATGGGCGACACTCTAAGCCATGCTTAGTACACTCCCAGTGTGTTACTTGTTCTTGGACTCTTTTAGTAACAGGTGTTTCCAGTCTCTTGTTCTGGAATTGTAGTTCCTCAATGAAATCTGTTAGTGTTAGTCACTGAGGGCCTCTTAAAAGATTTTCAATCTGTTCAGGCTGTTCCCATTGATCAAGGAAGTGTCTAATCCCTTCCCATCGCCATTGTTCTGCCTCTGAACTCAATGGAGTTGCTGTCAACAGCCAATCCAGAATGCCTATTTTCTAATAAATAAAGTTAATTACAATTACAAAACACAGATTTTAATGTTAATTATCAAAGGAGTTTATAGTATGACAAGTTAAGCAAGACAATTAATTTCTTCTGTTGTTTCTGGGTATATTACTATATCCACATTTTACTACTATTATCCTTTCTTCTCTTGCTGTATTATCACCAATCGTTCCATATATGCTAAATAAATAAATGCTTTTTACTTGATCTTTTATTATAAATTGTTGCAATGTATTAATGTTGATCTGTGCTAAAACCCAATTTTGCATTCTAAAGTCTCGCTCTACTCTACTAAACATCATATAAATTAATCATAAAAGCTACATCTCTTTGGTCCCAAGGTACAGTTGTTCTGTGCCAATGTCTTTGTCTCAGCCACTTCATGGTCACTGCTTTACACCGCTCACACTGATGACCGTGTTTGCAGCAACCTTGCTGAAACATGGAAACTTCTCTCTGCGGGATGGCAGCTTCTGACCTTTCTGTACTAAGGATATCTTGAATATCCTGGGGCTGGGTTATTCTTTCAATATGTGGGTGGCACACCAAATGTATTGCAGCATTATGTGAAATCCACAGCCGAAAACGATTTTCCATATGAGCATAGCCTCTGGGCACCAAATGCTCTGTTCAGCCATGTTGTGGATTAATTATAATTTTACTTTAAACTGTTTAGGACACACTTTTTAATAAATTAAACCTTTTCAATAAAAAGGTTTATCAAATTTAAGCCTTTTTTAATTTTACTTTCAGGTCTCCTGCTGTCAAAATAATTTTCCAATCTTATTGGGTATAGGTCTTTTACCCTTGAAGCATGAGTCTAGCCTTTTTCTGCATTCGAACTGTTTTTGTCAGGGAGAATCCATTGTCCCTCTTTTAGACTTGCTCCTAGGTTTTTCATGGTTTCTACTCCTTAAAGAAAAGTATGGTGTTTGATTTTGTGTTCCTGCTTCCTGAAAAGTCATAATTACATTGCTGTTTTCCCTCAGGGCAGCTTTCTTAGCTTCATCATCAGCCATTGTTTCTTTTTGTTTTAATGTCTCTCCCCCTTTGGTGGCCTTTCACATGAACCACTGCTATCTTTTTGGACTCTTCAAAGCTTTAAGAATTTGAATTATCAATCCTTGGTGCACTAATCCTGTTTTTTTGAGTGTTTTATAAGCTCCTTTTTTTCCAAATTTTTCTAAATGTGTGCACTACCCCAAAGGCATATTTTGAGTCGGTGTATATGGTCCCTTCTCGATCCTTTAATAACAGCAACGCACAGAATAATGCATAGAGTTCACAGGCTTGTGCTGAGCAGGACGGGCTAAGGGGACCAGATTCTTTTACTTCCAGTTTTTCTCCACAATTACGGCATACCCAGATTTCCTTTTTCTGTCTACCAGTTGGGATGATCCATCTATAAACAATTTTTCTCCTGTTTTTAATTCTTGTTCTCTTAAATCTGGGTGTAATTTTTTTGTTTGTAACTCTATGACCTCTGTGCAAACATGTATTAATCATGTATTAATCATGTATTAAATCAAGATAGCCTCATATTTTAATATTCTGCTATCAGTTAATGATGTTTTGGTCTCTTTAGCAAGGATACCCCTAATATTGTGGGGTCTGTACAAGCCAGTGGTGCCCCAAAGGTTACTTTTTGGGCTTCTTCTACTAACACAGCAGTGACTACCAGAGCTTGCAGGCATGTTGGCCAACTCACTATTGGATCCAATCATTTGGAATAATATCCTTCTGGCTTTCGGCTTCCTGCCCAATCTTGAGTCTACTTCATAAGGTTTGATCAACTCTATTACCAAATAATTGAAAAGTTGTCTAAATTGGGGAGACTCAGTACAGGAGCTTGCAGTAGGGCTTCTTTAACTTGCTCAAAATTTTCCTGATCCCTTTCATCCCATTTTTAGTGATTGGTAGTTAATTTCTCAATAAATTTTTTACTTTTCTGCTAACCTTATATCTCTTGCCTACAATAACCCCAAAGACTGAAAAACTGCTTTATTTCTCTTTTAGACTTTGGGGTCCCATGTTCAATATTCAGAAACCCTTTCAGGGTCTAGCTTTTTCTTTGCTTACTAATCCAATGACCTAAACCCACTTCTGACTCTACAAACTGCAATTTTGACTTTGATATCTTCAGCCCGTTTTCTCCCAGAAAATTTAGAAGCTTAATAGTACCCTTTCTGTTTCCTCTTCAGTTTCTCCTGCTACTACAAATCATCTACATACTGTAGCAGCTTAATTCCTTTGGGTAACTCAAAGGACTTCCAAAGATTTTCTAACCCCTCCCAAAAAGATTCGTGCCTCTGTAAAACCTTGCGGTAGCACCGTTCACCTTAATTGTTCTCTCCTACCTGTATCTGGGTCCTCCTACTCAAAGGCAATCCCTACTGCCCTCATCCAGAGGGCAAGTTCAAAAGGCATCCTTTAAATCCACGACACTGTACCAAATGTAATTAGGAGGTATCTGGCTTAGCTACTCCTGGACAGCGGGTAATGGTTCTTTGATTTACCGCTCTGAGATCCTGCACTAGTCGGTAGCTACCATCAGGCTTCTTTACCGGCAGGATGGGGGTATGATGTGGTGACACACAGGACTCCAACACCCCTGATGTACTCAATTCTCAACGACCGGTTTCAATCCCTTCCGACCTTCCAGTGATATCGGATATTGTTTTACTCGAATGGGGATTTCTGGTTCTGTATTTCAACACTAATGGGCTGAATGTTTAATTTTCCTGCTTCACCAGTATATCCACAGTGTCGCTAATCTCAAAATTATCTTCTTCAGTTAAAGAATAGATTTAAGTTTTTTCACAGGGTGTTATTTTAATCCCCAAGGCTATTATTAAGTCCCTTCCTAATAAATTATTATCAGCCTCTGATTAATACCAAATCATTCAGTCCAAATTTTTTATCCGATTCAATCTGCATTTTTAATTACAGGAACCTGAAAAACTTCTCCTTTAACCCCAATTAGGGACACGTTCACGACTTACTTCACACCTTGTGGTAGTTTTCTTACTGTGACCTAGTAGCTTCTGTGTCCACCAAAATGTGATTTCTTCTTTTGAGGACCTATTTTTAGTTTTATCAAGGGCTCTTCTAGGTGTTGTCCTCATTAAATAGAGCCCCTGACCCCCTAAGTCTTCTTGAAACATTTTCTCATCTTGCTGCCTCTTTCTACAGAATTTTTGTAGATGTCCCTTTTTGTGGCAATAAAACAAGTGGGTCCTGTACCTGGAGGTAGGACAAGAAGTTTGTAAGTGTCCTTTCTGGTGACAGGAAAAACACGTGGATCTCGTATCCCCAGAGGTGGGACCTGCCTTTTTCTGTTGTTTGTTCTTTCCTGAGTGCTTCTCTGTATT
>JAKJHU010001608.1:0-67507 GCA_022316685.1 Progne subis subis | reverse complement strand
TCGCTGTTGCTGAGCTCGTCCCAGCTTGCAGAGCTCTCGTTGAGCTTTTCGCTGCAAAAGACGCCGCGGCACCTATTCACGATGGTCCCGGAGATGCCCTCAGAGCGGCCGCGGGTCTGCAGCAGAAACCGCCCCCCTCCCCCCCTCCGCGCCACGTGGTTTCGGTTTCCGCGGCCCCATCCCCACACCGCGTGGCTGCGGCGCCCGTCCCTCCGCCCCAAGCCCCCCACCGGACCCCGTGACCCCTCCCACCGCGCCCTCGGTCCCATTCACGGCTCCGATTCCGTTACCGGGCCTCCCTCCCCCGCTCCAGCACGCCGAGCCCCGTCCCCGCCCCTGCGAGCCCACCCACTGACGGCATCCCGGCGGCACTTCTCAATGCTGGCACCGCGGCGGCCCTGCACCCCCCCTTACCACGCGGCCCCGGCTGTACCCCCCCTCCCCGCCACGGGTCCCGCAGCCAGCCGACCACGGTGTTTGCTGCGGTAGCTACTGCAGTCGCTGGCCTATTTCAGCAGGCAGCGACGCTTTTGCAAGCGGCACAGGACCCCCTCGCTACAGCTGCGGCGGCGCCACGCCCGCGGTGCTGCCGGCGGCTGTGCCGGCGGCTCCCCTGGTGCACAATGGCGCAGAGAGGCCAGTCACTCCTCCGCGTGTTCCGGCGTATGCGGAGCGCCCCAGCCCCCCGCCGCGGCGGATGCTGCAACCCGTTCCAGTCCCCGCTCCGCGGAATGCCGCAGCCCAGCCCGCAAGCTGCGAGCAGCTCGCTCCCGCGGCACAAGCAGCGGCTCTTCCTCCGCGCCCCGTTCCTGCTCCACGGCGTGCCCCAGCCAGCCCTCCCATCCCTGCCGCCCCCATGGCAGCGCCAGAAGCCGCGGCTGCCATGGGGTTCGATGCGCTGCCCTCTGACGCGGCCCCGGCGTGTCCTGCGCCCGCAGGCTCCTTCCGGTTCCCTGCCGCGGTCACAGGAGCGGCCCCTGCTGCGGCTCCTGCGCCCCAGCTGCCTCCCGCGCACCCGCTACGGGCCGCCGCCATGACGCCACCACGCACCGAGCCTGTGCACCCCGCGCATGCGCAGTTCGCGCCAACGCGCCATGCCGCATCACAGACTTTAATACAGCCTCTCCGTTCCCGCGCGCCTCATGCCGATGTCTGCGCCCAGCCGGATCTTGTTACAGTGCCATCGCAAATAGTCCACACTGCACGCGTGCTGCACAGCCCCCGACACAACAGCCATCAGCAGCTTTTACAGAACTACACCTTCCAGCTGCCTTCATTTGCCCGAGACCCTGCAAACAGCACAACAGCAACATGATTCTACAGCGACTTTTATGTATCCTTCCGCGCCTCCTCCACCTCCGAACCTGCATGCTACAATAACAGCTTCATGCCTGCCCAATCCTCCCGCAGCTTCAAGCTCTTCTCACATGTCTTCACTGACAGGCTCTGAGCCTCCTTCGTTCCTGCCTCTGCCACCTTCATCCCTGCCTCTGCCACCGCATCTTGCATCGTGCCCAAGCATCACAGGACCACAGCTACGCACACAAACCGTGCAACGAGAAGGGGGAGGATGGAATATAGCAGCCAATCTAACGAATACAGAACAGACAGAGAACTGTTTTGCCCTAACAGCTGCCAGCTCTCTCAAATCTGAGGACCCACCACCACCTATCCCGATTTTGGAAGGTCCACAGAAATGTTCTGATGACCTTCAACTGACAGACTGGCATGAAGTCACACGCGAAATATGCAAAGAGGAAAATTTAAACCCTCTAGCCATGCCTGTGATATTCAGCCAGCAAGCTGGAGGTCCCAGAACATGGACAGCGATTCCATCTCAGGAAATAAAGGAATTAAGAAAAGCAATAAAGGACAGTGGCATCTGCTCTCCATACTTTAAACAACTGCTAAAAAGCACCCTAGAAGGACATACACTCACACCAAATGACTGCAAAACCTTGCTGCTGTGATTCTCACAGATTCTCAATATATGCTGTGGGAATTCAAATGGAGAAGTTGCTTACAAACATACTGCAAATGTACAGACAATGTACTGATGTGGACCTTCGTACCCTTACTATGTCTAAGCTAACTGGTGACCCTCCTGATGATCAGAATGATAATCAAGTGAACTTACCCAGAACAGCATTAGACGACATCAAAAAGATGGCTCGTAGAGCCTTTGTACAAATTCAGCCTGCAGGAAGTTTGAAAAAGCCTACAACCTAATTAGTCAAGATTCATCTGAACCATTTACTGCATTTGTAGATAGAGTGATTCAAGCAGCAGAAAGACAATGTGGTGATGATATAGCTCGCCCAATAATGATACGGGACATTATTGAAAATAATGCAAGCCCAGAATGTAAAAGAGCAATCAAAGCCCTAGGAAAGGAGAGACCCACAGTGCCTGAAATGATTGATGCTTGTAACCAAATAGGGAGCCCACAGCACGTTGCAACAATTCAAGCAAATGAACTTGGAAAAACTATTGGAGAAAAAATTGAAAGGGCTCTTACAGTACAAGCAGCACAAGCTGAAACACGAGACCAGAAACTTACTGAAATCTTAACCGCCCTGCATCTAAGCTCACAACAACAAGACAACACCATGGCTGTTATGCAAGCTGCTGTGACTTCAGGACCTTGCTACTTCTGCAAGCGACCTGGACATATCATGAAGAACTGCCCAGACATCAAAAGAGGTGTGCAGGCACCAGATCGCAGCCCCAAAAAGGGAAAGCCTCCTGCCTGGCAGTATCCAGCCAGACAGGACATCAGCAGAAAATACAATCAAAAAAACTCCAAGGGGAGCGCGCAGCGCCATCGCGTGAAGAAACAAGTAATGGCACCCCAAGCGCCCGAGGAGAGATTTGTGAATACCCCGACCCAAAAGCTCTTCGCTTCATCACCAGCACAATCCCAAGTAATGACCCAAACCTACTACCCCCAGGGACCTGGTGCACCTTGGCAACCTCCAAGCCAACAACCTTTCTAAAAGATGATGGTACGATTATATCTCGACAGGATCACTGGGCCTTCACAACATAGGCAAGACTTTCTAGTTGTTGGTAAAGAAAGAAATAGCATCCTGGGACTGCTTGTTTTGCCTTGTGTGATGTCTGTTAACTGCAATGAAGAATTGCTAGTGCTAGCCAATGCCTGCTATCCCCCATTGCACATTCCTCCCAGAACCCCCATAGCTATCGCCATAGCATTGCCTATGGGAACTATGGACCAAATGCCACCACGCTGTTTCCCTGTCACTCCTGAGAATCCTGAAGTTCTATGGGTTCAACACATAAGTGAACAAAGACCAATGCTAACTTGTGAATTGTCAAATGGTAGGCTTCAAGTTAACATCAAAGGAATGATAGATACTGGCGCAGATGTTTCTGTGATCTCTTCTTACTATTGGCCAAGAGATTGGAAGTTAATAACTCCCCCAGGTACCCTCACAGGCATCGGAGGTGTCACTCCGTGTTTACAAAGCGAATCTGTAATCACCATTACAGGACCAGATAATAAGAAAGCATCAATCCGTCCCTATGTTGTGCAAAAGCCCATCACAGTGTGGGGAAGGGATTTGCTTTCTCAATGGGGAGCCAAAATTGAACTGGGTTTTTCATAGGGGCCACTGAAGCACTCAGCGCTCTCAAACTAACCTGGAAAACTGACACCCCTGTCTGGGTTGACCAGTGGCCCCTGCCAGACAATAAGCTGAGTGCCCTCAAGGATCTAGTAGCTGAACAACTGCAAAAAGGCCACATTAAGCCCACTAACAGTCCCTGGAATTCACCTGTGTTTGTAATTCATAAGAAAACCTCCAACACCTGGCGATTGTTACAGGATCTCAGAAAGATCAACGCAGTGATTGAGAAACATGGGTCCCCTCCAACCTGGTCTACCCAACCTTTCCATGATCCCGAGAGACTGGCCACTTGTAATCATAGATCTAAAAGACTGTTTTTTCAATATCCCACTGCATCCAGATGACGCTCCTTGCTTTGCCTTTTCCGTTCCAAGTACAAACCTGCAAGAACCGCTCCAAAGATATCATTGGCTCGTTTTACCCCAAGGGATGAGAAATTCTCCAACTATCTGCCAACATTTTGTAGCCCGTGCACTGTCTCCAGTCCGTGAACAATTCACACAATCAGTTATTCTCCACTACAGTGGATGATTTGCTCATCGCAGCACCAACACGAAAACAAATGGAAATGACTCGTGATTGTGTTGTTGCCGAAATCAAAAAGAATGGACTAGTAATTTCTGAATCAAAAATACAAGAGACTGCTCCCTGGAAATATTTAGGTTGGAAACTAACAGAACAGTCCATCACTCCTCAAAAGATACAAATCCGAACTGAGGTTCACACCTTGCAGGACTTGCAGCAGCTTTTAGGAGAAATTAACTGGGTCAGAGGCCTGTCCTTGGAATCACAGCTGATGAACTTGCTCCACTCTTTGATTTGCTGAAGGGGGATAATGACATCAGATCCCCCAGATCCCTCACTCCTAAGGCTCACAAGGCCTTAGAGGAAATTACTAGTGCTCTGCAGAGCAGGCAAGCACATCGCTGTGTCCCTGACAAACCCTTTTTCCTTGCAATCTTAGGAGAAAAGCTGAGACTGTGTGGTCTCATCTTTCAATGGGATTCTTCCCAAAAAGATCCATTGTTAATAATTGAATAGGTTTTGATCTCATACAGGTCGCCAAAGACAATCCTCACACCTTTAGAAATTGTCGGGGGGCTTCCCCAACATTCAGGTGGTTTCAGGGTCCCTTTCCCCCCTGCACAGCTCCGAGCCAAGCCGAAGGAAGAGACGGAGTCTTCAGGTGTAGATTTTTTAAGGTTGCATTTTTCGTTTATTGTTTCTTATCTTACAAATTTCTCACAGTCCAACATGATGTTTGCAGCTGCATGGACTTCTCACGTCTCCCCCCGAGCTGGGCAGTCCTTAATCTTTTATACTAATTACTACGTGTTCGTTATTTACTATTTCTTACCAATGTCTATCACTATTACTAAAAAGGTCATCTATACACTGACCCAATCCTCACTAACTACTTTGTGCCAACGTCATAGCAGAAATGGAGTGAGGGAAAGAGAAGGAAGAAGAAGGAGGCAACGCCCCAGATTCCCCATCTTGTCCCCATTCACTCCAATGCTATGAACCTAAAATTACTATTTTTTTCACTCTGTGATAAACTAAACTAACTATTTTTCACACTCCCGTGGCCTGCAAACCCTCTCTCAGTTTAGGAAGTTTTTCCCATGGACTGAGATCAAAGCCAGAGTCTCTCTGAGCTCTGGGCTGGGGTCTCAGAGCCCCCTGCCCAGGTCTCTGACCCTCCAGGGCAACCAAAGGAATGCCCTGGACTCCAACATCTCCCCCTCCTGTTTGAACCAAAAACACTTCCTTGGCCACTCTGGTCCATGGCTCGCCGTATACATAGAAACAAACACGGCAAAATCATGAGGAGGATTACAAGCCCTATTAAAATATATATAACTATTTTTAAAAGTTCCTTCCACAGTGATGAAAGGTTAAACAAATTGAACAAACCATCCATCCATGACGCAGTTACCTCTCCAAGTTTGTTCACACTCTCTTGCAATTGCCTGACGTTTTCATGAATGGATTTGGAATGATCTGACAAATTCATGCAGCACATTCCCTCAAATTCCTCACACCCATGCCCGTGGGTCAGCAAAAGGTAATCAATCGCTGCCCTGTTTTGGAGAGTTGCTCGTCTTACACTGTCAATGTCTAACAACATGTCACTCAGTGCAAGAGAGACAGCTCGGGCATGTTTGCTCAGCCAACAACCCACATGATCCAATTGTGTCAAGGCTGCTCCTGATGCTACCTGTGGGTAAAAAAATTGCAACTGCAAATTCTCTGAGCCTTGCTCCATGTGTGAACTTCATCATCACAATTTGGGTCATACATTTGAACTGATCTTTTCCCTCTCTTAGTTTTCTCATCAGTGTCATGTCGGGTGTTAGCAATGAAAGCATTCCAATGCTGCACAGACCACCTGTGGCATTTGCAGGAATCGCGGGCCAAATTTTGTTCCCACAAATGAAAAAAGTTTCCCCTTGGTAACTGAGCTGGAACATGATTGGATGGTTTTTTCAGCATCTTAGTGTAATTACACCAAGATGATGAATTTCTATAAAAATTGAGGTTTGGAGTGACGTCTATAGTTTTATTTTTTGCCACTCCAGAAAGGCCGAATTTCACACAGAATTGCATTGGGACTGATCCAAGAATTTCCAGTTCCTGGGGTTCAAAAGGAGCCACAGGAAGGAATTTCACCCAAACATCCCATTGGTCCACTGGATTTACAATGGACTTTGAAATTTCTGAAGGGATGTTTTTTGGAATCGGCCATTCGGTCACTGGCAATCCTACTAAACATGTTGAGAAGGTTTCCCTGGTCTGAGTGTGTCAGGCAGATGGTATCCAAACCTGATGCATTGGCTAGAGTTTCCCAAACATTCTCTTTTGGTTGAGCCACGGGCAAAACTGCCGCATTGCTCAAGGCAACCAAGAAGAGAATGAGGCATAAGGATAGTTCTTTCATTTTCAATGACCTTTTTCTCATGGGAATCCCTAAAAATGCAACACCACCCAAGTCCCAAAGAACTCAAGTCCCAGAGTCTTTTTTGCACGTAGAATGAAGGGATGTCTGCTGCTCTGACACCAGCTCACGTCTGCGTGCCCACTTATCTTCCCTCCGGTCTTGGGGTCCGTCTCTGCTTGCGTCTGGACTCGGTACGGTTTCACGTGTCTTGCTGCCAGCCACTTTGGCCCCAACTGCTGTGGAGACACAAGCAAATCCCCTTGCCCAAGTTATCAATTTGAATGGTCCTTCAATTTGACCTGTTTCTGGGTTTCTGACCAAAACTAAAGGGTTTTCCTTCAGTTTTGCTCTCGTGCTGTTTGAAAAATGCCTCATGATTGGTGGAGTGGCTCTGTAAAAGAGCCATTGAGAAAATTCAACACATACAAGGCTTTATTCAAGCGCATGTATGGTGTTGCGTCTGCTTCTCCTCTTTTTGTCTGTCCAAAAGGGATTTCAATGTTTGATGTGTTCTTTCAATGATTGCCTGACCTGTTGGAGAGTGTGGGATACCAAAGGTATGATGGACACCCCACCTCTTCAGGAATTTGTCAAGCACTTTCCCTATGTATGTTGGTCCGTTGTCTGTTTTGATTTCTTGCGGCACGCCTAAAGATGCAAATGCCTGCAAGAAATGTCGACAAGCGTGTTGTGCCTGTCCTCACCTGTGTGCAATGATGCGAAGACTGCACCTGAAAATGTGTCAACTGAAACATGAACATTTTTGAGTTTCCCAAAGGATGGATAACTTTGTGACATCAGTTTGCCATAACTGCAAACTGTGCAATCCTCTTGGATTGACTGCTCCCATTGATGCAGGAGGCTGCACAAGCTGGCAATCTGGGCAAGCACTAATGATTTCTTTTGCCTGACTTTTGGAAAAGTGAAAGCCTTCCATTAGTGCTTGAGCATTCTGATGAAAGAATGCATGACTCAATTTTGCCTGTTCAAAAATGTTCGCTAAAGTTCTTGAAATTGGCATGGTCAATTTGTCTGCGTGTGCATTGCCTTCTGCTAAAAAACCTGGAAGGGATGAATGTGCTCTGATGTGAGAGACAAAGTATTTATGTTTTCTGTTTTGCAACAATGTCCTCATGCATAGTAAATATGAATACAATTTTTCATTGTCAACTTCTCTCAAAAGTGAACCCTCAAGCCTCTTGACCACATTAGCTACGTAAGCTGAGTCTGTGATCAAGTTAAAAGGTTGCTGGAACAGCTCAAAAGTTCTGACCACTGCTGCTAATTCTACTATTTGTGGTGACCCTTGTACTATTCTTATATCTGATTTCCACTCCCCCGTGATGTCATCCTGCCATGTACTTACTGATTTGTGAGTCTTTCCTGAGCCGTCAGTAAAAACCGTTATTGCATCCAACGGCACCTCACTTATTTTCGGTTTTCTCTGAAACTTATTTTTGCTTTCAACAGCCTGTGACTTGGAAAATGAATAGTACAAACACCTGAGTAATCTAACAATGCAATCTGCAAATCCTCTGACTTTTGCAAAGCCCAATCAAAATAATCTTTTTTCAAAGGCAGGTAAATTGTTGTAAAATCTTTGCCTGCCATTGTTTGCAGCCTGGTCCTAGCTTTGATGATGATCTGAGCTATCATTTCCAGACTTGAGAGGATCGTCCTCGGAGACCTGTAAGATAAAAAAATCCACTCTAAAATCAACAATGGGTCTTTCTGTGATGAATCCCACTGAAAATCAATCCATACAACTGTATTTTTTCCCCCAACACTGCAAGAAAAAAAAGGTAAAGATGTTACAAAGCGATGTGCCTGTCTCTGCTGGAGGGCTCCAGCAATTTTCTCAAGGGCCTCCCGAGCCTCTGGGGTGAGGCTCCTGGGAGATTTGATGTTACTGTCCCCTCTCAAGAGATTGAACAACGGCGCAAGTTCATCATTTGTGATCCTAAGATGGATCTCATCTAGTTGATTTCCCCCAAAAGTTGTTGCAAATCCTGTAAGTTGTTACTTCTGTTTTAATTTCTATTTTCTGTGGTTTCACTGTTTGTTCAGTGATTTTCCATCCTAAGTATTTCCCAAGGTGCAATTTCCTGAATTTTTGAAGTTGAAATTTCCAAACCTGCATTTTGCACCTCTGTGATCACACAGTCACGAGCTCTCTGCAATTCTTGTTGTGTCGGTGCTGCAATGAGCAGATCATCCATATAATGAATGATTTTTGCTCCTGGATGTTTCTCTCGAGCTGGAGACAGTGCTCGTGCAACAAACCATTGGCAGATGGTCGGCGAGTTCCGGAGTCCTTGAGGAAGAACAACCCAATGGTATCTCTGCAGAGGCTCCTCCCTGTTGACACTTGGGATGGAAAAGGCAAATCGAGGAGCATCATCTGGATGAAGTGGAATGTTGAAAAAACAGTCTTTGAGATCAATGATCACAAGCGGCCATCTCTCGGAATCATTGAGAGAGATGGAAGCCCCAGCTGAAGTGGTCCCATTTCCTCAATGACCTCATTGATTTTTCTGAGATCATGAAGCAATCTCCATGATCCAGAGGCTTTCTTGCGAATGACAAACACTGGGAATTCCAGGGACTGTTTGTTGGTACAATGTGTCCCTTTTCCAATTGTTCCCTGACCAAATTTTGAGAGCACTCAATTTTTTCCTTTCGAGGGGCCACTGATCCACCCAGACAGGATTGTCTGTTTTCCAGGTCAATTTCAAAGTGGTGAGTGCCACAGTGGCCCCCACTAAAAATCCACTTCCAACCTCACGCCCCATTGTACTAAAATGTCCCTTCCCCACACTGTGATGGGTCTTTGCACAACAAATGGGCGAATGATTGCAGTCTTACCTCCTGGCCCCGAGACAACAACCGCATCTTCACTCTGCAGACATAAGGTGTTCCCCCCTATGCCTGAAAGAGGACTCAAGGGAGCAATTAAGTTCCAATTCTTGGGCCAAAAAAGATATGAAATTACCGTGACATCTGCCCCTGTGTCGAGCATCCCTTTGACTGCGATTGTCTTGTCACCCTGGGTCAATTCACAGACGAGAATTGGTCTGTCTCGGCCTATGTGTTTCACCCAGGAGGCATGAACCTCCATGTGCTCACCTGAAGGAGGATCTTGTTCCCGGAGCACTGGCAAGACTTGTTCTGCTGCATGAGGTGGCAATGCAATTGCCCTGGCAATCGAGGTGTTTGGAGGAATGATCAATGGTGGCTGATGAGGCTTGGCTAAAACTGTCAACTCGTCATTGCGATCTGCTGAAATGACAGAAGGGTAAATAACAAGTCCCAAAACACTGCTTCTGTCCTTACCTATAATTAGAAAGTCCTGTCTCTTCCACGAGGATCCAGTGACACCAGTGGGTATCACTGCATAATTGTCATCCAAAGAACATATCACTTTGGAAGTTGCCAAGTCACATTGCGCCCCTGGTGGGAGTAACTCTGGATCACTGGGGATCCTACAAATTGTCCTGCTGAGGGCGCTGGATTGTTGTTCCCCGATGATTGTCCCCCTTGCGGAACCTGCTCTTGAGTCATCGCCAGCACTTGTGTCATCGCGCGTTGACGATTCGCGCTCTTTCTGGAGTTTCCCGACTGAGTTTTTCCACTCGCATTGTTTTTTGCAGGGTGATAATTCCCTCTCCCGCATGTCGGACAATGATCTGTTGAATTTGCATTGTTGGTAATTTGTGGACAATCCTTCTTGAAATGCCCTGATCTGCCACACTTGTAACACTGTCTTTGTTGAAAGTTTGCAAATGCGTCTTTGACAGCTTTTTCCACTTGATCTCCCAAAATTGCTGCAACGTGCTGTGGTGTCCCCACCTTGCTGCATGCCTCAAGAATTTCTGCCATGGTGGGTTGGCCTGGCATTGCACTGATGACGCGCTTGCATTCTGGGTTGGCATTTGCAAATGCAAGACACCGAATCAAATGTGACTTCACTGCTTCATCTGTGACTTGCCTGTCCACTGCTTGTGTGAGACGATCGATGAATGCACTGAAGGGTTCTGAAGGACCTTGTCTCACCTCTGTAAAAATACTTTCTGTGACTCTGTTGGTGAAACTTGCACCATTGCCTTTCTGGCTGCATCCTTGATGTCTGTCAACACATCTCGAGGAAGAAACCTGGCTTGACGAGCTGCACTGTCAAGCGGTGGATCACCGGCCAATTGTGCCAATGTGAAACCTGCATTTGCTCCTCCTTGGTATTTGATTCTGTAATCATTTAAAATTTTTCTCCATTTTGCTTCCCAAATGATGAATTGTGCATCACTCAGGATCATCGAGGCAAGGGATCGGAGGTCATATGGTGTTAAATCATATATATTAAATGTCCCTTTTAAAAGTTGTTTGAAATATGGAGACCCAATCCATTGTCACGAACGGCTTTCATCAGATCTCTGACAACTTCACGATCCAACCTCTCCCATCTTGGGTTTGCATCCTGTGCATCATATGTCACTGGCATAGCCACGCCCTTTGAACCCATTGAAAGTGTATCCCCTTTCAATGCATATTTCTTTATGTCTGTCCAATCTGTTGGACGGAATTCTGGCTTGGCAGAAGCCTGTGCAGTGTCCTGCCTCTAAAATTGTCTCCTTTGCTGCTTCATCTCTCCCTGAACCCACTTGTTTTGCAGGCTTCACCTCATCGGGTTTTGTTTCTTTCTCTGTTTCCCTTTCTCTCTCTTTTTCCTTCTCCCTTTCTTTCTCTTTCTCTTTCTCTTTCTCTCTCTCTTTCTCTCTCTCTTTCTCCCTTTCTTTCTCTCTTTCTTTCTCTCTTTCTTTCTCTCTCTCTTTCTCTCTTTCTTTTTCCCTTTCTCTCTCTCTCTCTCTTTCTCTCTCTCTTTGGAGAGGAATCAGGGTTTGCTGAACATCCTCAAATTTTTCTGAAGCATCTGTCCCTGAGAAAAAACTTCGAGAGAAAGAAGATGTGGGATCGTGGCGAAATGCTGTTTCAGTGAACCTGCGAAAAAACTTGTTCATAAAGTCCTCAGATAACAAAAATGATGAAGCTTGCTGTGCGAACTCAAGTGCCTTTACTCTTGTGGCAGGAATCCCCTCTGATGCTGTGATTCTGATTATATCTTCATCTGTGATTGACATCTCCTGGTCCTCCTCAACCACATCATCATCCTTCAGCATTGGCAGAGGTTCTCTCGGCTTCTGTTTGAATCGCTGTTCTGAAGAGGTTGATTTTTTATATGAAACTGGAAAAAAATGATGCAGCGTGGGTGTGTCCTCCCAAACCGATGCTTCGGTCGATGCGACTTATGATCTCCGCGCTCGCTGCCTCTCTGCCCCGCCCCTCGGTGACGTCGGCACACTGACAGCCGTTCTCTGCGGGCTCGGAGTTCTGAAGTATCTTTTAAATTCTGGAAAAGCCTGTAAAATCTGAGATATTTTTGGACGCGTGCCCATCCGCAATACCTCAGCAGCTGTCCCTGGATCACCGCACGCAGGCGGCTCAGGTTCATAGCTGCCCGTGGACGTGATCGGGCTCCGCAGCCCCTGCTGACTGGGGGTGGTACACTCGAGACTCTCCCCGCCTCGGCCACGCCCCGTCCCTGCCCGCTCCGTCTCCGCTGGCCCCGCCCCTGCCCATCTCGGCCCGGCGGTCTCCGGCGGGATACCCCGCCCCATCTCACGTTCAAGGTCCGCCCTGTCTCTTTCGTCATCGGAATCAGCCCCCCCCCGAAGAGGAACGCGCCTCGGGCTTTGCCCTGCCCCTGTCGCGCCTGCGCCTGGACCGGCCGCAAGGATTTCTGGGGTTTGTAGTATTCGGCCCGTTCTCGAGCCCTCCCCCGCCGCGGCCTCATCCCCCACAGACTGTTCTCGGCGATCCGCGCCTCTGTCTCCCGACGCGCCTTGCAATCGCGTCCCGTCGCCTCCCGCCGCCTCGGCTCCCCGCGCGGCCTCGCCCCCCCGCGCAGTCCTCGCTCCCCCGCGCAGCCTCGCTCCCCCGCGCAGTCTCGCTCCCCCTCCGCGGTTCTAATGGCGCTCGCCCCTGCTCTTTCGCCCCCCCGTCCTCTCCACCCGCACCCCGGTTTTCCCACGGGAAGGGAAAGGAGCAATGGCGAAGGAGGGGTTTGTCGCTGCGGCGACTCTGGAGGTGTGAAAGGGACTTCTAGGTGGAGTTCTTCCCCCCCCCTCCGTGTGCGAATGTGGGGTTTGTTCTTGGATTGCTTCAAAGAAAAGCATGTCCAAATCCTCCTGCTCTGTTGGATGGATCAGAAGCTTCATTTCTCCTGGAACCAATTTGGGGCTTTTGATGAGCTTTCTGTTGGACCTTGAGATAGTTTTGTTCTTTCCCCTCCCCCTTCTCTTTCCCCTGGGGGATGTGTCAATCCTGGAGTTAGCATGGCTATCTCTTCTGGCTCTGTGCTAACCTCCCTTTGCTTGCTTGGCAGGTGTCCAACCCCGGACGATTCCCTGCTATATTCTGTTATAACTTCTAACATAATTCTCCCAGCCGACAAAAGTTTTGCGGCAATTTTATCTTTTCTTGTGGCATTATCATAAAGTTTTCTGTTCACTTCCTGCCAAAAACCTGGCTCAAAAAGAAACTGGGTCTCACATTGTGAATAGTTACATTTGACCCATAACATTAGGGCTCGGAGCTCCTTATCTTTCAGCGCTATATTGTATTTGATATTATTTCTTTTAACTGTTCTAATATAATAATTCTCTCTTGTGATGTTGCCCCTCCCATGGGTGTGGTGTATTTCTGAATCTCACTGGTCTTACCAATCCAAAGGTTTGCTGCAGCTCTGGTCCAATTTGTCTCAGAGATGTCCCGATGTCTGTCCAGCAGATCTCAGGATGACGGGTTCCTGGGCCCTGGAAAGCCGTCGTCTGGGACAAAGTGGAACGAGGTGTTCTTCTTTTGGCCAAACAGGTGTTTTTCTTCTCCGGAGATATCAGCCTGGCAGTTTGATGTTCTGGGAGCTTTTGATTTTTCTGCAGAGGTTTTGTGACCTTTTTTCGGGGCTCCTTTTCAGGAGTGCGAGTCAGGGATGCCAGATGTTGTCCGGCCAGGGACGCTAGATGTTTCTGCCCACTCACTCAGAGAAGCCGGGTGTTTCTTTCGCGCAGCCAGGGACGCCAGATGTCGGGGGGCTTCCCCAACATTCAGGTGGTTTCAGGGTCCCTTTCCCCCCTGCACAGCTCCGAGCCAAGCCGAAGGAAGAGACGGAGTCTTCAGGTGTAGATTTTTTAAGGTTGCATTTTTCGTTTATTGTTTCTTATCTTACAAATTTCTCACAGTCCAACATGATGTTTGCAGCTGCATGGACTTCTCACGTCTCCCCCCGAGCTGGGCAGTCCTTAATCTTTTATACTAATTACTACGTGTTCGTTATTTACTATTTCTTACCAATGTCTATCACTATTACTAAAAAGGTCATCTATACACTGACCCAATCCTCACTAACTACTTTGTGCCAACGTCATAGCAGAAATGGAGTGAGGGAAGGAGAAGGAAGAAGAAGGAGGCAACGCCCCAGATTCTCCATCTTGTCCCCATTCACTCCAATGCTATGAACCTAAAATTACTATTTTTTTTCACTCTGTGATAAACTAAACTACTATTTTTCACACTCCCGTGGCCTGCAAACCCTCTCTCAGTTTAGGAAGTTTTTCCCATGGACTGAGATCAAAGCCAGAGTCTCTCTGAGCTCTGGGCTGGGGTCTCAGAGCCCCCTGCCCAGGTCTCTGACCCTCCAGGGCAACCAAAGGAATGCCCTGGACTCCAACAAGAAATGATGTCTCAAATCATCATCAAAGGTAGGGCAAGGCTTCTTTCAATAGCAGGTCGTGAATTCGCAATTATCTATCTTCCCATGAAGAAAACCTATTTTGATTGGGCAATGCAAAAATCAGAAGACTTGCTGTATGCCTTGCTCTATTTCCCAGGCACTTGTTCCATTCATTATCCAGCACACAAAATGATCAAAGCTAAATTATGTTACAAAGAAAAACCCCTGATCAGTGAAGAGCCTTTAGATGCAGTCACTATCTTCACTGATGGGTCAGGGCGAACGCACAATTCGGTTGTCACGTGGCAAAATAAAAATACTAAAACCTGGGAACAAGATGTTCAAAAGGTTGAGGGTTCTCCCCAAATTGTTGAATTGGCAGCAGTTGTAAGAGCATTTCAGCTCTTTCCAGAACCTTTCAACCTGATCACTGATTCGGCATATGTTGCTAATGTTATTAAGAGAATTGAAGGATCTGTTCTAAAGGATGTGAACAACGACAAGTTGTGTCTTTGGCTTACCTGTCTCTATCAAATTTTATCACACAGAACTAACCCTTACTTTATTTCTCACATTAGAGCTCATTCGGGTCTTCCAGGATTTATGGCAGAGGGAAATGCACGAGCTGATGCATTGGCATCAGCTGCATCTGATGAGGAAGGTGCAGCAATCATTGAAGATTCTACCTCAGTGCTTGCTGCAACCACCTTGCCTAACACTGTTGAACAAGCCAAACTGAGTCATGCATTTTTTCACCAAAATGCACAGGCAATCAAACGAGATTTTCACATTACCTTAGAACAAGCACAAAATATTGTACAGGCTTGCCAAACTGTCAGCAGGTTCAACCTCTCCCCTCTTCAGGAGCCACCAACCCAAGGGGGTTGGAAAGTTTACAGAAATGGCAAACAGATGTTACTAAGTACCCCTCTTTTGGGAAACTTAAAAATATCCATGTCTCCATTGATACATTTTCAAATGCAGTTTTTGCTTCTGTACATGCAGGAGAAACAGCTAAGCATGTTTGCCAGCATTTTTCACAAGCTTTCTCCTATTTAGGTGTCCCCCAAGAAATTAAAACTGATAATGGTCCTTCATACACCTCACAAGAATTAGCTGCATTCCTGAATGACTGGGGTGTTCGCCATACATTTGGCATTCCTTACTCTCCCACGAGTCAAGGAATCATAGAAAGAACACATCAAACTTTAAAACGCATTTTAGATCAACAGAAAGGGGGAGAAGACCAGGCTGCACCTCAAAAGAGGTTGAATAAAGCCCTGTATGTTTATAATTTTCTGAACAGCTCTGCAGAAGAGCCAGACCCCCTCATTTACAGACATTTCTTAAACAATAAGAAAGCAAAACTGAAAGAGCACCCCCCAGTTTTAATTAAAAACCTAGATTCAGGACAAATTGAAGGACCATACAATCTTATAACATGGGGGAAGGGGTTTGCGTGTATCTCCACAGAAAAAGGACTCCGTTGGATTCCAGCAAAGAACGTGAAACTGTACCACGCATCGAATCCCGCTGAGACCCTCACATCAGCCAGTACTGCTGCAAACCAAGAAGCAAGCACCCAGACCTGAGCTGCGCAGAATCATCAGGAGAAGATGATCCGCCAAAAGCAGCCCAAGAAAAGACTGGAGTTTTATCATTTGCGCGCGTGCATGCTACTTTTGTTTTCTTGTTTTAGTTTTTGTAGTGAAGCTTTACCTGTAAGTCAACCTAAGACAAATGTCTGGGTTGCTTTAGCCAAATCTGCAGGCTCTGACACCATCTGTCTATCTGACACAAGCCCTGACAAACCTTTTTCCACCTGTTTAGTTGGAGTGCCTCTTCCAAAAGGTTTTGACAATGTTACTTTTGACAAATACTGGCCTTATGATGACCATCACATATCCCCAACTCCCAGCCAAAAACACCAAACTTATATTGACAATTCTAAAGTTGATAAATCTGACCTCCAAGAGCTAGAAATCCTAGGCTCATTAACTATGAGCACCTGTTACTTCTTTCATTTCCGAGGAGAAAATGGCCCTCATTTAAATGTTACCCCTTATCACCCGGTTTATAGCAACATGACTTCTTGGTGCAATCAAACTAAGCTTCTCATATATGATGAGCCCCACGCAGATCGTTTTAACAAACTTCCTATTCGGTTTCCTAAAGGGATTTGGCTCATCTGTGGAGATAGGGCCTGGCAAGGTATACCTTCAAAATAGATGGTGGTCCTTGTGCCATGGGACAACTTAAAATAATTGCTCCCAGTGTCAAAAAAGTAGTCAAAAAGAAAGCAGGAGGATTAGATCCTCCTGGGGACATCAGTATGAGAGCAACTGTGATAGTGATTTCCATCCTTGGAACTCAGGGGAGTCAATTGCTGCTAGCATTTTCCTGCCTCAGCTAAGTTCTGCAATTGCCTTAAAACAGCTGAACAAGTTAGGATGCTGGCTCAGCAAAGAAGTAAATGCCACCTCTACTATAATCAGTGACTTGCTAACAGATGAGGAAGCAATCAGACATGCCACTTTATAAAACAGAGCTGCCATTGACTACCTTCTTCTAGCTCATGGACATGGTTGTGAGGATTTTGAAGGTTTGTGCTGCATGAATTTATCTGATCACTCTGTTTCCATTCACAAACAATTGCAAGAATTGAGAGATTTAGCTAGCCAAATTACAGTAGATGACCCATCTTGGCTGGACAATTTGTTTGACGGTTTGAGCTTTGCACCTTGGCTAAAGGAACTTTGTAAGATAGGTTTAATTGTTCTAATAGTAGTTATTGTAGTTTTAGTAGCAATTCCCTGCATACTTCAGTGTGTGCACAAAGTAATGAGTAAGACAGTGTCTAGCGTTTTAGTTGTTAATAAGAACGGGGGAGATGTTGGGGAGGATGAAGCCAAAAAACCCTGTAAATATGATTGCCTATATTCTGAGAATGTGAGACCTGTTAGTGAGATAGAATTGAAAGTAAGTTTTGATGTTTGAGATGTATTGGATACTGGATGTATGGGAAAACAGTTATATGACCAGCTGAAAGTTACCTGCAGCCAGACGCAGGTCAAATGGAATGTTCTGTCTCACCCCCCCAATGGTTCATCCCACACCTGTACCCCTCCCCTGAAGTGTCAGGTATCTGTAACCTCATTGGCACAGATCCTGTTTCCTGCCCACCTCAAGACCCCTTATCAGGGTCTGCAGGGGTGGCTTGCTCTCTTGCTCTTGCTTGCCGCTCTTGCTTGCTCTTGTCCTTGCTCCCCTCCATTCCCTTCCTCTCCCTTCCCCCACCTCCTAGGCCTTGCACTGAGCTGCAGCCTGGCAGCTCATAGCAAGGCCTCACATCCCTTACAATAAACCCAATCTTCTAAAACCTAACTACAGAGATCTCTCGTCTACATATATCTATGCCGTCCTGGAGTCCACAACAGCTCAGGGGAAAAACCAATTTCTACAGATACCGTCCCACAGCCTGACCCTGGCCCACAGCCTGACCCTGCCCCACAGCCTGCTCAGGAATAAACCACCCAGATTGGGTGAAGGAGAATAGGTGAGATGCTGAGGGAGTACATTTCCCCTGTAGTAGCCTCATTAGCCCCAGCTGCTGGGAAACCCTCCCCCTGCCCCGACAAAGGAGAGTCTGATGGTGCAGCAGCGGAACCCATGGACATTACAACCGTCCAGGTTCCAGCTGAACCACAGGGGTAGCCACAGCTAGCAGCAGTGGCCCCTGTGGAAACAAAGAAGTATAAGGTGAAATCAGAGCACCCAGGCAACAAGGATAAGAAAGGAGGGCCCTCACAACCCGCGGGGGAGTCAGAGGTTGAGATCATCACCGAGTCCCTGACATATGAAAGTCTCCGTAATCTGCAAAAAGATCTTGCACGGTGGGGACGTGAGGCTTATACAGCCTGGTTAGTTCGGGTCTGGGACCTTATAGGTACAGGCGTGCAGCTAGATAGTAGTGAGGCAAGGAATTTGGGACCCTTGACCCAGGACTCAGGTGTGAATCAGGTATTTGTAAGGGAGCCAGGGCCCCTTTCCCTTTGGGAGTGGCTTTTAATGAGTGTAAGGGAGAGGTTTGTCCACAGAGACAGAATGCAGGAGCACCATCATAGAATGTGCTGGAAGACCCTTGAGGAAGGGATCCAACAGCTGAGAGATGTGGCAGTATTGGAGGTACTCTTTGGGAGGGGTGGACAGCATGATAATGACCCCGACAAAGTCAGGTGCACAGGGCAAATGCTGTGGAATCTGGCAACTCTAGGACCATCTCAATACGCCACATTCATTGCCACAATTAATGCCGATAACAACTGAGAGACAGTGGGTTCTGTAGCCAACAAGCTTAGAAATTATGAGAGCATGATCAGTGGCCCAATGCAGGCTCAGGTCTCTGCCATGGTTAAGGAACTCAGAGAGGAGATGAGGGAGGTGAGGGAGGAGATGAGGAGGAACAGTTCCTGTGTGGCACCGGTGCGAGTTACAGGCCCCAGAGTCAGAGCTCAACGGCCCCCAGCTAGAGAGAGAGGGTACACCCCACGAGCTGACCTGTGGTTCTTTCTGAGTGACCATGGGGAAGACATGGGAAGGTGGCATGGGAAACCCACTTCTGCCCTGGCAGCACGGGTGCGTGAGCTCAAGGAGAGAAACACTAACCTCGGGGGTTCCACTAAGATGAAGGTAGCCTCGACATCGCATGACCAGGCTGCCAGGTATTATAGAAGTGAGGATATGTCAGATCCCTGTGAAGGAACCTCTCCCATGTATGTCCAGGAAGGGAATAATGACCGGTGCTAGAGGGGCCCTGCCTCTAGCCAGGGAGAGGCACAGGAAAACCGGGTCTATTGGACGGTGTGGATCCGATGGCCTGGCACATCAGAGCCACAGGAATATGAAGCTTTAGTTGATACTGGTTCGCAGTGTACACTGATATCGTCGGAATATGTGGGGACAGAACCTATTTCCATTGCTGGGGTGACGGGGGGATCACAGGAATTGACTCTGTTGGAAGCTGAGGTGAGCCTGACCGGGAAGGAGTGGCAGAAACATCCAATTGTGACTGGCCCAGGGGCCCTGCATATTTTAGGGCATAGACTTCCTCAGGAATGGTTACTACAAAGACTCTAAAGGACTCAGGTGGGCTTTTGGAATAGCAGCTGTGGAGGCAGA
This sequence comes from Progne subis subis, assembly GCA_022316685.1. Lineage (NCBI taxonomy): Eukaryota > Metazoa > Chordata > Aves > Passeriformes > Hirundinidae > Progne > Progne subis. The sequence continues at coordinate 47,955 of JAKJHU010001608.1, read as the reverse complement.
GGGCATTAAGAAATTGAATAGCTTGCCTGGACTGTCGGAGAACCCATCTGCAGTAGGACTTCTAAAGGTAGAAGAGCAACGACTTCCAGTTGCCACCTCAACGGTGCACCGCCGACAGTATCGGACAAATCGAGATGCTGTGATCCCCATCCACAAGATGATCCGTGAGCTGGAGAGCCAAGGGGTGGTCAGCAAAACCCACTCGCCCTTCAACAGCCCCATCTAGCATGTGCGCAAGTCTGACGGAGAATGGAGATTGACTGTGGACTATTGTGCCTTGAACTAAGTGACTCCACCTTTGAGCGCTGCTGTGCCGGACATGCTGGAACTCCAGTACGAGCTGGAGTCCAAGGCAGCAAAATGGTACGCCACCATTGACATTGCTAATGCATTTTTCTCCATTCCTCTGGCTGCAGAATGCAGGCCTCAGTTTGCTTTCACCTGGAGGGGCGTGCAGTACACCTGGAACCGACTGCCCCAGGGCTGGAAACACAGCCCCACCATCTGCCATGGACTGATCCAGGCTGCACTGGAAAAGGGTGAGGCTCCGGAGCACCTACAGTATATTGATGACATCATTGTGTGGGGGAACATGGCAGTGGAAGTGTTTGAGAAAGGAGAGAAGATCATCCAAATTCTCCTGAAAGCTGGTTTTGCCATCAAGCAGAGCAAGGTCAAGGGACCTGCCCGAGAGATCCAGTTCCTGGGAGTAAAGTGGCAAGATGGATGGCGGCAGATTCCCACTGAGGTCATCAATAAGATCACTGCAATGTCTCCACCGACCAGCAAGAAAGAAACACAAGCTTTCCTAGGTGCCATTGGTTTCTGGAGAATGCACATTCCTGAGTACAGCCAGATTGTGAGCCCTCTCTACCTGGTCACCCACAAGAAGAACGATTTCCTCTGGGGCCCTGAACAGCAACAAGCCTTTGCCCAGATCAAGCAGGAGATCGCTCATGCAGTAGCCCTTGGCCCAGTCAGGACGGGACCAGAGGTGAAGAATGTGCTCTACTCAGCAGCCGGGAACAATGGCCTGTCCTGGAGCCTTTGGCAGAAGGTGCCTGGGGAGACTCGGGGCCGACCACTGGGATTCTGGAGCCAAAGCTACAGAGGGTCCGAAGCCAACTACACTCCAACAGAGAAGGAAATCTTGGCCGCCTATGAAGGAGTTCAAGCTGCCTCAGAGGTGATTGGCACAGAAGCACAACTCCTGCTGGCACCTCGACTACCGGTGCTGGGGTGGATGTTTAAAGGGAAGGTTCCCTCCACCCATCATGCCACCGACGCCACGTGGAGCAAATGGATTGCCCTCATCACTCAGCGTGCCTGCATTGGAAACCCAAATCGCCCTGGGATTTTGGAGATAATTGCAAACTGGCCGGAAGGTGAGAACTTTGGTCTCACAGATGAAGAGGAGCAGGAACAAGTGACACGTGCAGAAGAGGGTCCACCATACAACCAACTGCCAGCAGAAGAAACACGCTATGCTCTTTTCACTGACGGTTCCTGCCACATCGTAGGGATGAACTGGAAGTGGAAAGCAGCCATATGGAGCCCCACACGACAGGTTGCAGAAGCCACTGAAGGAGAAGGTGGGTCAAGCCAACTTGCTGAACTCAAAGCTGTTCAACTGGCCCTGGACATTGCTGAAAGAGAGAAGGGGCCAAAGCTCTACCTCTACACTGATTCGTGGATGGTGGCCAATGCTCTGTGGGGTTGGCTGGACAGGTGGAAAAAGGCCAATTGGCAGCATAGGGGAAAGCCAATCTGGGCTGCAGATGAGTGGAAGGACATTGCCACTAGGGTAGAGAAGCTACCTGTCAAAGTCCGTCATGTAGATGCCCATGTCCCCAAGAGTCGGGCTAATGAGGAGCACCGAAACAACGAGCAGGTAGATCAAGCTGCAAAATAGAGGTGTCAAAGATAGACTTAGATTGGGAACACAAGGGAGAGTTGTTCCTAGCTCGATGGGCCCATGATGCCTCAGGCCATCAGGGCAGAGATGCCACCTATAAGTGGGCACGAGACCGAGGGGTGGATCTAACCATGGACAGTATTTCTCAGGTTATCCATGACTGTGAGACGTGTGCTGCCATCAAACAGGCCAAGCGGGTGAAGCCCCTATGGTATGGCGGGCGATGGTCCAAGTATAAGTATGGGGAAGCCTGGCAGATTGACTACATCACCCTTCCCCAAACCCGCCAAGGCAAGCGCTATGTGCTGACCATGGTGGAAGCCACCACTGGATGGCTGGAGACCTACCCTGTGCCTCACGCTACTGCCCAGAACACCATCCTGGGCCTTGAAAAGCAAATCCTGTGGAGACATGGTACCCCTGAGAGGATTGAGTCTGACAACGGGACTCATTTCAAGAACAGCCTTATAAACACCTGGGCTAGAGAACATGGCATTGAGTGGGTGTACCATATTCCTTATCATGCGCCAGCAGCCGGGAAAGTTGAACGGTGCAATGGCCTGCTTAAAACCACTTTGAAGGCACTGGGTGGGGGGACTTTCAAGAACTGGGAGATTAATTTAGCAAAGGCCACCTGGTTAGTGAACACTCGAGGTTCCACCAACCGAGCAGGCCCTGCCCAATCTGAGCCCCTGAGAACAAGAGATGGAGATAAGGTTCCAGTAGTACACATGAGAGGAATGCTGGGAAAAACTGTTTGGATTAATTCTGCCTCCAGCAAAGACAATCCTGCTCCTGGGGTTGTTTTTGCTCAGGGACCTGGCTGCACATGGTGGGTGATGCAAAAGGATGGAGAGACCCGCTGCATACCTCAAGGGGACCTTGTTTTTCAGTGAACACTGTGGCTGTGTCTGTATTTCTATTCACATGTATATATATGTATATTATTTAAAGGTTTAAATTCAATATAATATGTTGGTGTGGGAAAAATTCGGGGTGGATAATGTTGAGGGTTAAGTTTCCTGTAGAATTTTTCCCCCCCATAAGTTGCTAGCAGACTAAATACTTATTGTTAAAGGGTGCTCAACCTGGACAAAGGAAGTTGATCACTTAGTTTTAGGGGAGGGAAAAAGCTCCCGGGAGCTGAGGGTGGTGGACTCACTGCTCTCGGTTTGCCGGGGAGAACAGTCGGGCGACTGGGTAGCTGCGTGGAGTCCACAGTTAACGGAGGAGTCTGGTCCTGAGAATTCCATCATCTGTTGGAGCGCCCAGGAATTTGGAGTTTCTTCACTGCCTTGCTGGATTTTGGGTCAGCCCGGGTCCAGCCACTGCGGGTTCTCTGGCACTGCCCACTTTGCCTGCCAGGACACCCCCCTGCCTGCCGAGGACAATCCACCGCTTCCAGCCATCAGCGCCGGAGCTTCCACCATTTGCCCCTCGGGGTTCTTTGTTCTGTTTTATTATTATTATAATTTCTGTTGTTGTTTGTCTGTCCTGTTATAGTTACTAGTAAAGGACTGTTATTCTTTCCCCATAGCTCTGACTGAAAAGTTTTTTTTTTAATCTTCCAAATTATAATAACACGGAAGGAAGGATTTGAATTCCTCATTCCTAGGAGGCCTGTCTCTCCCTAGCAGACATCTGTCTTTTCAAACTGGGACAGAAAGGAAGGTGGAAGCTGCCCAGAGATGACTAAATCCCTCTGGAAAGGAGGTGAGCTGCAGGGGATGATGGGGCAGGGGATATCTGCTCAGGAAAGAGACATTTTTGAACTTATGACCAAGCTGATACAACAGCATGGGAAATCCTTGCCTTCACAGGACTTGAAAGCTCTATTGAGATGGACAGCAGTTAAGCTACCAGGAGTTACCGAGTCCACAATCTTTATGACAGATTTGTGGGACAAGGTGAGAGTGAAACTGGGATTGTGCAACAAAGGGGAACAAAACAGTTACAGAAATGCTCCCCTCCTGGCAGGTGATTTTTGAGGTCCTGAAAGCCCAATAAAACTCCCATGCTAAAGATAAAGAGGATGCCTCCTGCCTTCCCTTTGTGGCAGAGCCTCAGAGTTCTTTACAATCTGGAAAGACTGCATCCCTCTCTAGACAGCCCACGGCTCCCCTCTTAGGAGTGAGAGGGAGAGGGGCCCCTCACGATCCGTAGGGGCATTCACTGCTGGCTACTGCCTGGACGACAGTGACGGTGATGGAGAGTACCCCTTTGACCCTGAACCAGATCTTTTCCCCCTGCATGGGGCCTGCCAGGAGCTGCAGCTGTGACTGCTGCTACTACTGCTGCTGCAGAGGGTGCAGCCCCCTCCCTGGCTCCAGCCAGCACACCTGTAGCCTGCACGGCATGCTGAAGCTATAGAACATTAAAATACCTACTGGTGCTACTTACTGACTGAAACTCTGTTAAAATTTATCCTCTGATATATGATTTTTAACAGGATTGTCACTGGAAAAATTCAAAGGTGTGAAGCGTAGAATAAGGACTTTACAATTAGATAATTGTAAAACAGGTTTGTTTTATTTCCACCTGGGACACATGGGGGAATATCTCCTCCAAACCGTGCGTACCTGGTCAAGACAAGTTCCAGGTTTAAATGCACATTGATCCCACAAACCCACACCTCCCCAGCCACCCATTCCCTGCCTTCTCTTGCTTCATATTCTAATTAGCTGTCACGCCTCCTGGTGGTCCTGAGTTGGGGTCTTGGGAGGAAGGCTGATGTCTTCCTCAGGTTGATCTTCGCTTCTGGGCAGGTGTGGTGGAGGTTTGGCTATTTTTCAGGTCACTTTGCTCTTGCCAAAGATTAGGAGCTTGATTTTCCTGTATTCAAGCCACAAAGTTCTGCTTTACTGATTTTTGAGAAATACCTAGGTCCCGCTTTGCTGAGTTTCAACATTATACATCTTACCTGTATGACTTCTACTTAGTAACTACCTAACAACCAAGCTTAATAGCTAATCTTCTATGTGTTCTCAGTGCAAGCTGTTTCTTTACTTTTACAAAATCACTAAAAGCTGCTTCTAAAATCCTATATTTTTATATTCATAAACATCCTCCATGTCAGGTGTTTGTATAGATGTGGTGTTTTCCTACATATCAGTAACATAGCAAGACTGCATGATTCACTGGGAGTAATTGGCTAAGTCATAAATTTAACATGCTTTTGCTCACATTCAAGACAAACTTTGAACCTTATTTGTAGCAGTTATTTCAGACTTATCTATAATTAATACATAAAACTCTACTGTCCACTTTACCAGTTGTTTTTTACTTCACAGTTTTAACAAAGTAATTTTATTGTGAATTTTTTAGTATAGCTATTTAGTGATTTAAGTATAATTATTTTTCCTTGCCACATTTAAATTAAATTAGACTTAATATTAAAACTGTTCATGTATATTAATAGAACACAAATACAATAAATAATAGCTTATTTTTTAGAATAATTTGAACCCCCAACTTTGTAACTGTTTATATGTGTCAGTTTTACAAACCCACTAACCTAACCAAGTTTCTTGTGTAAAACTTATGGCACTATTATATAACTAAATTTTTATTAGTTTAGCCATTAATATTTATATCCCATTACTTTTATTGGGCCAAACTCAAGTCTATTGTATAAGCAATCTTAAAAAGCTGCAGCAGTTTAATTCCTCTGATAAATTTATGTTGCTACTATTTTAGTACAATTGTTTACCTGCATGTTTTTACCTTGATATTTAACTGTTGTATGACAATTTTTTAGTAACTTTTTTGTAATAATAGAGTCTAAGTTAATTTCTGTTAAGATTCATTTTTGTTTAGTTTTAATAATGTTAACTTTAAGTTTCCTTAGGCATATTTTGTTATGTTGTAAAGTTGTTTTAGTAAAGTTGATTTTAAGTTTTGTTGAAATATACTAGTTTAAACTATAAGATATAATTCGTTTGCTATACAAATGAATGCCATAAAGCCTAAATGATTTTTTGTTAAATTTTATTTAGTTAATATACAAAATGTAACTATTTTGTTATAGCGGGATTTTTGGAGACAGACACAGAGAGGCCTGACAATGCTGAGAAAGTTCTGTTGTTTTAGCACTGTCAAGGACGTTGAGCCTGAGAACCAGGTCACTGAGCCTGAGAACCAGCTTTTTCCTTCAACAAAGTGTAAACAGGTAACTGCAAAGGAATGCTTATGCAGATAACACTAGCCAATAGCGAGTAGTAAAATGCCGTGTGAACCGCTTATGCACAAGAATGATATATGTATAAAAGAACCCTGCGTACCCTCAATAAATGGAGCATTTGCCACTACTTCTGTGAAGAAGGTGTTTGACTCTGGCTGTTCCCCGTGTTTTTGTTTTCGTTTTGTTTTTCTTTCTTTTCAAAAATCACCTCCAATTGGTGCCCGAACGTCGGACCTTGGGGTGACGACCCGGAGGAGAAAATTAGCGGTGGGATGCTGAGCGGTTGGACGCTGAACTCGCCGACAAATGCAGCTGCATTGAGGTGAGACCTCCGGAAAATAGTGGTCAGACGCTGATCTGCTGAGAGATGCATCAGCATTGAGACAGAAGCTCGTCGTCCTTGCAGAGTGCGAGGCTGAGCTGGTAAGGGGAACAGGGGGCAGTTTCTTGAAAAAAGGTGGAAGGCTTCGAGTACTCACTTCCCTGCCCCATTGACGAGGCAAGCATGGAATGCGAATTTGCTGCCTGTGATAAACATTAACTGTTTTTGTTCACTGAAAATTAACTCAAGATAACAGGAAGTTACTATGTTACTATCTAAGCTTATAGAAAAGCCATATGTAAACATGCACTTGCTCAATCCTTTTTTTTTCTCTACTTGCTTAATCAGCTTTAAGTTTCAGGAACTCAAGCTTAGTTACCATATAAAGAAGAAGGCGCCTAAGATGACTACCAGCCTTCATCACTGCACCCCGGGAGGCAGAAAAAAAAGACCCCCTAGCAATACGCCGCACATGCGCGGAGTACTACAAGAAGGACACGTCAATCGGAGAAAGAAGCAAGATAAAAGGGGACTAAAAACTTGCCCAGGCGTGGCAGTTGGTGGAGCGGAGACTCTCCCTGTCGCCCAGCGCTGTATTTGCCTCTGCCTTGCCTGCTGCAATCTAATAAATTCCTATTGGAACTTTTCTTTGTGTCCATAGTCTATTACAATTTGGTGCCGTGACTCGGATGCAACCTGCATGATAGGACTTTTGGTTCTGCCTGGGAGGCGCCCCGCCGATCAGTCGGCGGCCCTGGTAGACCCAATTCCTGTCTCGATTGCACCAACGAACCTAAATTCAAGGCATTAGGCAAAGGAAGCCGGCAGACCCTATAAACTTTGTGCACAAAGGTCCGGACGAAGACGCAAGACGCGTGAGTATCTGTGTGGAGGAATCCGTTCGGTCTGGGTCGGGTATCCTGGAGTGCTGCAAGTGTGTATGTGTGTCTGAGAGGGGAACCGGCAGCTCGGATTCTCCAAGCGAATGCGGACCCTCAGTAGTGCGGTTCTCATTGCCTGAGAGGGCGTGAGCCACAAACAAGGGGAAGCGAGTGACTTCTGCACCACACTTGTGTGAGGACACTCCAGAAGATGGGACAGGGGAAGAGCAGGCCCTCTACTCCCATAAAACTTCCCCCGGTGCCTAGAGATAGCCCACTGGGGTTCATATTAGACAATTGGAAACATTACCCTAACACAGGGGGTAAAGATAAGGCTAAAATGATCCATTATTGTGTGGAAGTATGGGGTGGGAAGGAAATTTCCCAGAATATTTTTTGGCCTATTTTTGGATCATCAGAAGATTGGGTGAGGCAAAAAACTCAACTTGTGGGTAAACACTAAAACTCCTTTTAGTCAGGAAGAAAGTGAATATGCTAATGTATGGGTTACAAGACCTGGGGGTGAAGCACTCCTGTTTCCCCTCAAAGAGGGAGGACGGAAGAAAGACAGGAATAAGGAGGAAGAAGCCTTACTGATCCCACCTCCTTACATACCCCCTCAGAACCCCCAGATCCCGAATGCACCTCCAATGGAGCCTCAAGGAGCAGGAGGTTATCCCGAGCCCCCCGAGGAAGTGCAGGAACCGCAGGGACCTATAACCCGAGGTCGGGTTAGACAGCATAACTTATATCCCTTAAGAGAAATGCCGGGGGGGGGGCAGGGACCTCACCCAGCGATAGGGTTTGTTTCAGTACCTTTGAGTTCTGGGGATGTTCAGGAATTTAAGAGGGAGATGGGGAGCCTCTTAGAAGATCCCTTGGGGGTGGCCGAGAGACTGGACCAATTTTTGGGACCCAGTATTTATACTTGGGGTGAGTTGCAAGCCATATTGAATATTCTCTTCACGGCTGAGGAAAGAAACATGATTAGACAAGCGGGGATGCGAATATGGGATGCACAACATGTACAAGGACCTTTAGCAGACACCAAGTGGCCTTTGCAGGATCCCAATTGGAATCATCAGCAGCAGGATCACAGAACCAATATGCAGGATCTGAGAGGGATAATAGTACAAGGGATCCGGGAAGCGGTGCCTAGAGGGCAGAACATCAACAAGGCATTTAATGAGAGACAGAAAAAGGAGGAGACACCTACGGATTGGCTAGAACGCTTGAGAAAAAACCTGCAGATGTACTCGGGCTTAGACCCTGAGACACCGTTGGGGCAAGCACTATTAAAAACACAATTTGTGGCTAAATCATGGGAAGATATCAGAAAGAAGTTAGAAAAAATTAGATAATTGGCAAGATAGAGACCTGGATGAGCTATTGAGGGAAGCACAGAAAGTATATGTGAGAAGGGATGAAGAAAGTCACAAGAGACAAGTAAGAATGATGGTGGCAGCAGTAAGGGAAACTAGGGGAATTGATACCCCTCCAAAAACAAGTCGAGTAGACAAGAGAAATGGGGGAGGGGTTCCCCAGATGGAGAAAAAAGAAGTAAGTGTATGCTTCTACTGCAGAAATAAAGGACACTTTCGGAGAGAATGCAGGAAGCGGCTGAGGGATGAGAGAGCCTTCAAGGAAGATTAGAGGGGTCAGGGGCTCTATTTGCTGAGGACACGGAAACATCAGGAGCCCTTGATAAAATTAAAAATAGGTCCTCAGCGGCAGGAATTTGAGTTTTTAGTGGACACCGGAGCTGAGCGATCGACAGTCCAAGTACTACCAGAGGGATGTAAGATATCAAAAGAAACTGTTCAAGTGGTAGGGGCGAAGGGGGAGCCCTTTGGGGTCCCTGTTATTAAGAATGTACTGGTGGAATCAGGATCCAAAATGGGAATAGGGAACCTTCTGCTGGTACCAGAAGCAGATTATAATTTGTTAGGGAGAGACTTGATTATAGAAATGGGCATTAATATAGAAGTAGTAAATGAGGAAATAAAAATAAAACTCTGTCCCTTGAGGGTAGAGGATGAGGAAAAAATTAACTCAGAAGTGTGGTACACTCCTGATAGGGTAGGAAGGTTAAATATACACCCCTTCTCAGGTAACCATTAAAGATCCAGAGACACCGATAAGGGTTAAACAGTACCCCATCTCCCTGGAGGGAAAGAATGGGTTGAAGCCCGAGATTGAGAGGCTACTAAGCAAAGGACTCTTAGAACCTTGCATGTCTCCCTTTAATACCCCCATTTTGCCAGTAAAAAAGGCAGATGGATCATACCGGTTAGTGCATGACCTAAGAGAAATAAACAAAAGGACAGTAGCTCATTTTCCGGTGGTAGCCAACCCTCACACCCTGCTAAGCAGACTAGGTCCCGAAAAATAATATTATAGTGTAATTGACCTTAAAGATGCATTCTGGGCATGTCCTCTAGATGAGAAGAGTAGGGATTACTTTGCATTTGAATGGGAAGACCCAGTCACTCATAGGAGACAGCAGCTGAGGTGGACCGTGCTCCCCCAGGGGTTTACGGAATCTCCAAATTTGTTCGGACAAGCTTTAGAACAGATTTTGCAGGAATATCAGACTGGGGAAGGAGTGACCCTTATCCAATATGTAGATGACCTCCTGATTGCTGGGGAAGCAGAGGACAAAGTACGGGCAGAAAGCATTAGATTACTCGACTTCCTGAGTGCCAAAGGGCTCAAAGTATCTAAAGCAAAACTTCAATTCGTGGAAAAAGAAGTAAAATATCTTGGGCACTATCTACGGGAGGGGGAAAAGAAAATAGACCCTGAAAGAGTAAAGGGGATACTATCCATACCGCCTCCAAGGAGCAAGAAGCAAATTAGGCAGTTGTTAGGCCTCATGGGGTATTGCCGACAGTGGATTGAGAACTATAGCACCAAGGTTAAGTTTTTATATGAGAAATTGAGCCAAGGGGGGGCTAGTGAAATGGGATGAGAAAGATGACAAACATTTGAAAGCCCTGCGGCATGATTTGGTCAATGCCCCTGTGTTAAGCCTACCCGATCTGAAAAGACCCTTTTATCTATTTGTAAATACAGATAGTGGAACGGCTTATGGGGTACTGACCCAGGAGTGGGCTGGGAAAAAGAAACCTGTTGGGTACTTATCTAAGCTGTTAGACCCTGTAAGCAGGGGCTGGCCTACATGTTTACAGGCTATAGTGGCCTGCGCCCTGCTTGTGGAGGAGGCTAATAAAATTACTTTCAACGGGGAACTGAGAGTATTATCCCCTCATAATATCCGGGGAATTTTGCAACAAAAAGCAGAAAAGTGGATAACGGATGCCCGACTCTTGAAGTATGAGGGAATCCTATTAGACTCCCCAAAATTAACCCTAGAGGTGACAGCCTTACAAAATCCAGCCCAATTCTTATACGGAAGGCCAAGTGAAGATGGATTAGCCCATGAGTGCTTATCTACCATAGAAGAACAAACCAAAATAAGACCAGACTTGGATGAAGAAGAATTAGAAGAGGGAGATAGGTTGTTTGTAGATGGCTCATCGCGAGTAATTAATGGAAAAAGGGTCTCTGGCTATGCAATAGTTGGGGAAGAAGGACTTGCAGTTATAGAATCAGGCCCTCTAAGTGGATCCTGGTCAGCGCAGGCCTGTGAACTTTATGCTGTACTATGGGCATTACAGTTGTTGAAGAATAAATCAGGTACCATCTATACTGACTCAAAATATGCCTATGGGATTATACACACTTCTGGGAAAATATGGGAAGGGCGGGGGTTGATAAACTCCCAGGGAAAAGACCTGGTTCACCAGGATCTAATTAGGAAACTGCTGAAGGCCTTGAGGGGACCTAGGAAAATTGCTGTTGTTCACCTAAAAGGGCATCAAAAAGGACTAGATTTTAAAAGCAGGGGAAATAATGCAGCAGATCAAGAAGCAAAAAGGGCTGCGTTACTGACGTTACAATCTACCCCTCAGAAAGACCCGATGGCTGAAAGAAGGAAGTGTGGGACTTGCGGAGGGAATTTGCAAGAACCCCCTTGTGATGTTTGCTGGAAAAACTGGGGAGTTGATGCTATAGAATGTGCATGTAGTAACCCAAGGAAAAAAGATTGCCTCCATCATAAAAAGATCTGGAGAATATATAGTTTCACCACACAAGAACAAGAAAAGATGGAAAGGATGGGGTTAAGGGAAAACCCAAAGGGGAATGGCAACTCCCAGAGGATAATAGAACTGTACTGCCTAAATCCATAGCTATGGACATTATGAGGAGAATACATAGTAAAACACATTGGGGGGCGCAAGCATTAGTAGATCAATTTGCCACTAAGCACATGTGCATCAGGATAGATGACTTGGCAAAGCAGGTAGTGAGGGGGTGTGTTACCTGCCTAAAAGTAAATAGGGCTAATTTAAGAAATCCTTAATGGGGGGACGACCCACAGCATACCGGCCATTCACTAACATCCAACTAGACTTTACTGAGTTACCGAAGACCGGGAGGTATAAATATCTATTGGTAATAGTGGATCACCTAACCCGTTATGTAGAGGCATTCCCTACAGCAAGGGCAACAGCACAAACAGTGATCAAGACCCTATTAGAGCAGATTATTCCCAGATATGGGGTCACGGAAACCATTGACTCAGACAGAGGCCCTCACTTTGCATCCAAAATAATTAAAGAAACCATGGCAATAATGGGAATACAATGGGATTATCACACCCCCTGGCACCCCCAAAGTTCGGGGAGAGTAGAAAGAATGAATGGGGAAATTAAAAAACAATTGACCAAACTCACGATTGAGACCAAACTGTCATGGGTAAAATGCCTACCATTAGCATTGCTAAATATCCGGACACGACCTAGATCGGATATGGGAATATCTCCGTTTGAAATGTTGTATGGAATGCCCTACAATATGGAGGAACCACAAGATCATCCAAAGTTGAGAGATCAGAATATGAATGTATACATTACCAACCTAATGAAATATAGGGAAAATCTGTGGAGAAAAGGAAGGTTAGCTCAGAGACCCCCACTAGATTTGAAACTGCACCAGGTGCAACCAGGAGATTGGGTAATGATAAAGTCCTGGAAAGAAGCAACCTTGGCCCCACAATGGGAGGGGCCTTACCTTGTATTGCTTACTACAGAGACTGCAATCAGAACAGCAGAGAAGGGATGGACCCATGCTAGCAGAATTAAAGGGCCAGTGAGCAAACCGACTCCCGAGTGGCAGGTGACAAGCAATCCCGGAGACCTGAAGTTACGGATCCAGAGGAGAGATCGTCAATGAATGGACACCGTGTAGAATATGCACCAGAACCACACTACACGGAAGAAAGACTAATTTGTAACTCTGATGTTAAGATAAGGTGTAGAGACCCAGAGTGCAATTGTTATCCTTTTGTTTGTTATATTTGTAAAGTCTGCAGGGACAGGTGGTGGAGTCATTGTAGGCGAGGAACCCCTCCTAGAGGAATTTGCAGCCCCTGTTGGGTACTGCAACGGAACATAACTAATTGGATTCTAGAATATAAAGTTAAACATGAGGGGTTAGTGGAAGAATCAGAAGAATGGTGGAGGATTTTTGCATTAGGGATTGAACCAAAATATTATTGTTATCACCCTAATGAACCCATCCCGTTCATAGCTGAGATTGTTGACTGCACCTGCCGCACGCGCCTAAAGGGAATCCGGTGTGATACACCCCCGGTTAAATATCAGAACTGGGATTCCTACGTCAAGAGGCAACAGAATCGTCCCCGGGGTCCTCCTGAAGAATATCCCTGCTGCCAAGAAGATGGTACTCCTCGTGGCTCGAGGCAACCGAGTCGACGAGCAAGGCAGAGGGATAAAAGGTTGTGGAGGAAGGAACCCCCAGGGTGGGACAACAAAACAATATTCGGGGAATTGCCTCAAGAATGGGAATAGAAGCGAGGACCCTGGGCAGGGGGGCAGGTCACAGTCTATAAAATGGAAAAATCCTCAGATATGCTTCCATCCCTATGCCCCCAATGATGCTCGCCACTTGACCCAGCAGATTACTTTTCTTTTGTTAATATTATACTTAGGAGGGGTTAATGCCGTAGATACTCTACCACACCAGCCCTTTAAATATCTGTCACTAACTCGATGGAAAAACTCTAAAATTCTCAAAGTCAATGTTACTGTGGGAGCTCCTTTCTTTAATGTGACCAATTGTGAGCTAATGGGTCAAGACTGTACACCAGACAACCTACGCCGCTTCGGGTGGAATTCTAAAGCTACCTATTGGTGTCCCAGTTCAAACCCAGGGCAGGGATATTGCAATTTCCCTAATGAATATTATTGTGCTTATTGAGGGTGTGAAACTATTGCGATGGGATGGACGCCTACAAGACAAGATAGATATCTTAAAGTAACCTGGGAACCACATGGGTGTGACCCACCCGGTTATGCCTTACACGGTAACGTATGGAAAAAAGGAAATTGTAAATCTCTAGGAGTTTTAATTCTGGAACACCAAGATCCTGGATGGGTAATAGGACGAACCTGGGAGTAAGATATTGGTAACCTAAAACTGATAGCGGAAGCTTAATACTAATAAAGAACCAGTCCCACATGACCCAGAGAGTGTAGGACCAAACCCAGTACTAGTAATAGGGCAGAGCTGGACAAACATTACAAACAGCAGTAGATCGGGAGAATTAACAGTGCCTCAGGCTGATGCCCCTGAAGAAGCCTCTAAATATAGTACTCTGTGGAAAATAATGCAAGCTAGTTATGGCATTCTAAATAGAACAAACCCCGATTTAACAAGAGAATGCTGGCTTTGCTATAACATCTGACCTCCTTTTTATGAAGCCATTAGGGTAACAGCTAAACAAAAAGAATAAATGAGACTAATCCAAAAGAATGCCTTTGGAAAAAGACTAAAGAAAGTACTCAAGGAGTAACGCTCTCTCAGGTAACCGGACAGGGACGGTGTGTGGGTACTGTTCCCCCTAATAGAGAACATTTGTTTAACATCACTGTGAAAGACCCAAAGCAAAAACAAGAAGCAGATTGGTTACTCCCAGCTCCCAATACTCGGTGGGTTTGCTAGAGTATAGGAATTACTCCTTGTTTATCTCTAAAAATTTTTAATCACACCCATGACTATTGTATTCAAGTAACTATTATACCGAAAATTACTTATCATCCAAAAGATTATGTCCTTGAACAGCACACAACCCCAGAACATCACCTCATGAGAAGAGAACCTTTCACCGCCCTGACTATAGCAACTCTTCTAACTGTAGGAGGAGTAGGAGCTGGAACAGGGATAACCTCATTAGTCAACCAACAGAAAGAATTTAAAGCACTAAGAATCTCTGTAGATGAAGATTTAAGTAAAATAGAAAAAGCAATTGATGGGTTAGTAAAATCAGTTAGATCACTGTCAGAAGTAGTATTACAAAATCGAAGGGGTTTAGATCTGCTGTTTTTACAACAAGGGGGCCTTTGTGTAGCACTAAAAGAGGAATGCTGTTCATATGTGGATCACACAGGAGTAGTAATCAATACTATGAATGAACTAAGAAAGCAGATAGAACAGCGGAAAAGAGAGAGAGAAGCACATCAGAATTGGTATGAAAATTGGTTCAACCACTCTCCTTGGTTAGCCACACTGCTTTCTACTATTGCGGGGCCAGTAATTCTGTTAGCGCTGGGGCTTACCTTCGGACCATGTATATTTAATAAACTAATTACTATAGTGAAAAGCCGGCTGGAAGCGGCACACCTTATGCTCCTTAGAACTAAGTATGACCGGATACCTGAAGAAGAAAATTTAGAAACTTTAGAGTTAGCTAGACAAGAACTGCAAAGATACAGTGAACAAAAATAAGTAAGAACAAGAGAAATGGGGAAATTGTGATAAACATAAACTGTTTTTGTTCACTGGAAGTTAAATAACTCAAGATAACAGGAAGTTACTATGTTACTATCTAAGCTTATAGAAAAGCCATATATAAACATGCTCTTGCTCAATCCTTTTTTTCTCTACTTGCTTAATCAGCTTTAAGTTTCAGGAACTCAAGCTTAGTTACCATATAAAGAAGAAGGCGCCTAAGATGACTACCAGCCTTCATCACTGCACCCCGGGAGGCAGAAAAAGACCCCCTAGCAATACGCCGCACATGCGCAGAGTACTACAGGAAGGACACGTCAATCGGAGAAAGAAGCAAGATAAAAGGGGGACTGAAAACTTGCCCGGGCACGGCAGTTGGTGGAGCGGAGACTCTCCCTGTCGCCCAGCGCTGTATTTGCCTCTGCCTTGCCTGCTGCAATCTAATAAATTCCTATTAGAACTTTTCTTTGTGTCCATAGTCTATTACACATATCTTTCCCATGATTTACAGGAATGACCTAAATATAGAGTTCATTTCCATGGCTCAAGTAAGAATAGAACAACCAACTCTTCAACCCTCTGTCCCAATTGTCTTTTCACTCTTGCTCTACTGACTTCATCCTGCTGTTCTTTATGTTCACTCTGTCTTTTTTTACTCTCTCAGAGAAGGGCTGAGCTCTGGAAGCTTCATGTTGCTAAGAAAGAGTTAAATCTGCTCAGAGTCTTTGTCTCTCCCTCTGTAGCTCGTGGTATTAGATGTTCAAGGCTGAACTGATGAGGGAGGAAGAACTCAAAGAAACATCAGAGATTAGAGTACTCAGGCAGTCTGGAATCTCAAAAAAAATCTGAAGCAGGATCATAAATGCCTTCTCAGCCCACCCCTCAGTGTAAATTGGGGTGGCCTCGGCCCAAATGGTGCCCATAGCTCTTATCAGGGGCCCAGCAGAGATCCCTCCGCGCTCCAGAGAAGTCTGAAGAAAGTAGCTATTGCACAACAGCAACTTCTCCTTCCCCCCTCTTTCACCTGGGAGCTGATGGAATCCGGCCAGGCCTCAGGCCAGCTCCCCCCCAAAAAGGGGGGAGCAGCAGGCCCAGCTCGATGTTACCTGTCTCTCTCTGGCCAAAGGAAAGAAGAAAAAGGACCCACGTACAGGAAATTCACAGGGTTTTATATGGTACTTCCCAAAGTTGAAGCCAAGAATTTCAGTGGTCAGAATAAATGTCAATATTCCAACTAACTCTCTGATAGGTCGCTGTTTCTTCTAAAGCAATTCCCAGGTCCTGACCTGGAGAATTATTTTACATTTTTCTATAACTAAAAAACCAAACTGTACTAACCCATGACACCTGTGTAAAGGTTTTTAGGAGTTTTGAAAGCTTGAAGTTGTAAAAGACTTTTAAATTCCCCACCTGATCAGCGGAGGGATCCCTCTGAGGGCGCAGAAGGATTTAAAGTGTTTGTATTGAATCCAGATTGTGTGCTGGAGGGGAATTAGACTGTGTGTGAGATTAGATAGCGTGTGCTTTTGGCAACAAGATTTTGCTGACATTTTTGTTAGGTGAAAAAACCATTTGTGTAAGTTTAAATTGTTTATTTTTTGAGCTAAAAGGAGCAAGCAGCGTAAGGAGGTTTGAAACCTGAGGCAGCCCCAGTAATCGTGGAGGGGGTGATTTGTTTCCCTGGTAACCGCAGAGGAATCCAGTCTCTGCAGTCTCGGGCTGTGTCTCTAAACTCCCTGTAAAACCCTAAGAAGTTTTTTTTGGCGAGTGAGTGTTTTAGTTAAAGAAAATATGTTTTTGCTTGTTTGTGAGTGTGATATATGTCCTAAAGTTAAATCGTGTTGGAATATATATATATTGTAATTCACCCCCTATAAATATAAGTTCTATTTCTACTCGAATATATTATGGGAAAACTGAGACGAAAGCTGCACAGAGAGGGGTACAAGGAATTTCCTTTTGGCAGAGCATTACACAAAAGGGACAAGAGAAACTATGCTGAGAATTACACCAAAAGGGACACGAGGATACCTCTGCTGGGAATCGTTAAGAGGAGAACAAAGACAACGGAAAAGGGAGATGGAGAACCTGGAGAACCAAATGATCACATCAGATCGATATCTCATCCGTCTCCTCCTGACATTACCATCTCTACGCCACACCTGGACTCGACGATTAAGGACATTGTTTTCCCGGGCAAATCCATTCAAAACACCAGAACCCGAACATGAATATCTGTGATAAACGCCAATCACTTGTTTTAAAATTTTGAAAGTTTAATAGTAAATAAGATGGTTATAAAAATAGAATTAGAGTAAAAAAATTGAACAATTTCAGAGATACGACAATACAAGACAATAAAAACAAAGTTTCAGACGTCTGGGTGCCTCCCCGAGCGAAAAGCTTCGGAGAAGGACCCCCATTAACAAAGCATTATCTCTTAAAAGCAATAGCCTGTTGAATATTCATACATTTCATACATTATGCATACATTCCATTCAAACATGGTATTGTCTCTGGTTAATATCACTTTTCTTCTTTTAATCTTTATGGCGTCTAGGAGGCTGAGAGCGGCAGGAAAAGTTGGTCTCTGCTGATAAGGAAGTAGTAAATTCTTTTTCTCTGAAAGATTTACATTTTCCTGTGGTTGGTATATAAAAACTACATTTTAACTACGAAACTACGTTTACCATACTATCAAACTATTAATACAACATTAACAATTAATACAACATAATACATACAGTAAATATCTTGCGTAGAGCCATATAATATGCATTTTTCACACAACATAATACATTGTTGGAGTCCAGGGCATTCCTTTGGTTGCCCTGGAGGGTCACAAACCTGGGCAGAGGGGTCTGGGACCACAGCCCAGAGCTCAGAGAGACACTGGCTTTGATTTCAGTCCATGGGAAAGGCTTCTTGCACTGCGAGAGGGTTTACAGGCCACAAGAGTGTGAAAAATAGTAGTTTAGTATATCACAGGGTGAAAAAACAGTGGGTTTGGATTTATAGCATTGAAGTGAATGGGGACAAGATGGAGAATTTAGGGTGTTGTCTCCTTCTTCTTCTTTGTTCTTCCCTCACTCCATTTCTGCAGTGATGTTGGCACAAAGTAGTTAGTGAGGATTGGGTCAGAGTAGAGATGACCTTTTTAGTAATAGTGATAGACATTGGTAAGAAATAGTAAATATAAAATACGTAGCAATTAGTATAAAAGATAAGGACAGCCCTGAGCTCGGGAGGAGTCATCAGAAGTCCAAGCCGTGGCAAACATCTGTTGGACACTGAGAAAATTGTAAGATAAGAAACAATAAGCAAAGTATGCAACCTTAAAAATCAGAGCTCGAAGACTCCGTCTCTTTCATCGGTTTGGCCCAGAGCTTTGCAGAGGGCAAAAAAAGACTCTAAAACCACCTGTATGCCGGGGGAAGCCCCCGACAATACATATAGTAAATATCTTGCCTAGAGCCATATAATATGCATTTTTCACAACGCCCTTAAATATTTCACTGGATCTCCCAAATTGTTTCTGCATTTTACACAGCTCTTTTTTATCTTGATATGTAAATGGCAGATACTCTCTGCGGATGTGTCTTTTTGCCCATATAGATGACCGGAGCTACAGCTGGTATGCTTTCCTGATCATTATTCTGAGTTGCTAAAAATCCTGCTGCTTCTCTATTGCCCAGGCAGCCAGAGGATGTTGTCCCACCTCCTCCCTGGGGTCCAGCAACAGCCAGTTCCTCCCTCCTCCCCCGGGGTCCCAGGCTAGGCTGCTCCTTAGCCCTTGCGGGGGAGGGGGGGGACACTCCCCCCCTCTCCGCTGCTGCAGGCTGGCAGCCGCCCTTCACTATCTATACCCCCAGCCACGCTGGCACTGGTGATTACAAGAGATCCTCCCCCTTCGTGCGGCCGCTCGGAGGGAGGGGGAGGCACTGGGGGGAAGGGTGGGGTGGGGGATTGGGTGAAAGATATGGAGTCGGGGCGGGGATTGGGGGAAAGAAGGGATAGTGGGAAGGAGGAGGAATACAATGGCTTCCGCTCTCAGGGGTCACCGCGTGGTGCGGGACTCCCAAGGTCTCATCCACGTGGCCAGAGCCCCGAGAGGAAAAAGGTGCATCTTGCTGAGAGAAAACAGGTGGGAGAGGAGGGTATAAGGAAGATGGGTGGGTTTGAGGAGCAGAATACAGTATGGAATCAGGGAATCCCTGCTTCTCGGGAACAGGGAATTGCTGAGAGATTTTGCATGACTTATTTTCTGCTTCTAACAGCTGCTTGCGTACTTGTAAGAATATTGGAATAAATAAAGAAATTTTGTTTTCCCCATTTTCAAATTTTAAAATTATTAATTTTCCCACATCATCCCAAAATGAAACAGGATTTATATCTTGTAAAGTAATATCTGGAATCTCAGCTGACAGCCAGGAAATAAATTTGATTAAGAGCTTATCAGTGATTTGTGTGATTTTGGAGTGTGTTAGTAACCTGTGTAAGTGTTTTTAGGAGTGTTGCAAGCTTGAAGTTTTAAAAGCCTTTTGAATTCCCCGCCTGATCAGCGGAGGGATACCTTTGTTTGAGAGCGCGGAAGGATTTAAAGTGTTTGTATTGTATCTAGATTGTGTGCTGGAGGAGAATTGGACTGTGTGTGAGCTTGAACAGCGTGTGCTTTTGGCAACAAGATTTTGCTGACGTTTTGTTAAGTGAAAAAAGCATTTGTGTAAGTTTAAATTGTTTATTTTTGAACTAAAAGGAGCAAGCGGCTAAGGAGGTTTGAAACCTGAGCCAGCCTCAGTAATCGTGGAGGGGGGGTGATTTGTTTCCCTGGTAACCGCAGGGGAATCCGGGCTCTGCAGCCTCGGACCGCGTCTCAACTCCCTGTAAAACCCTAAGAAGTTCTTTTGGCGAGTGAGTGTTTTAGTTAAAGGGGGAAAAAGTTTTTTGCTTGTTTGTGAGGCTTGCAGTTGCTAGAGTGTGTGGTAATATTTTAGAGTTCTAGTGGTGTAGTCCCTAACCACAGAGTGGAGAGGCAGCGTGGGATCGGGGTTACCCCCTGTTATAAATACGATAGACCAAATTCTTAGAAATCAAAATTTAGAATTTTATTTGAGAGACAAAATGACAGTCTCGGACAGCCACAGTTAAAAGGACAGCGTCGAGCCCAGAATCGGCGCTGGGTGAACAATGATAACACACTATGCCAGTATGTTACCCCCCAAGTTCACATTTCTGGCTTGAAGCTGCCCCTTTTTATACACAGGATCGCTGAGAAAATCGGGGCTCCGATGTTTTCCCTATCCGCGGCGACTTCATTAACTATTCATGTTCGGAGTGGGGTGTTGTGAATAGTTTTTTCCTGTGTAGACAATGGTCTTAATCGTTGAGCCCAGGTGTGTCGTAGATATGATAATGTCCGGAGGAGGCGGATGAGGTATGGATAGATATGTTAATGTCCGTAGGAGAAGGGTGCGATATGGATCTGATGTGATCATTCGGTTCCTGGGCTGTTTATCCCTTTCTTCCATCGTCTTTGTGTTCGGTTCAGGGTTTCCCGGCAGAGGCATTCCCGTGTCCCTTTTGGCGTCATTCTTAACATAGTTCTCGTGTCCTTTTTCTTGCACTGTGCTGTTGGCAGAAATATCTCATACCCCTCCCTGTATGGTTTTTATCTCAGTTTTCTTATAACATATGTGGGTAGATACAAACTTATATTTTATATGGGTGTATTACAATACAAACATATTCCAAACACGAATTAACTTTAGGACATTTATTACACCCCTGTCTTGGTTTGAAAAAGACAGTTGTCTGCTAAGGAGAGGCAAGCCTCCGGGTTATTATAATTTAGAAGATTAAAAAAAAACTTTCGGTTAGAGCTATAGGGAAAAGGAATAACAGTCCTTTACTAGTAAATACAACAGGACAGACAAACAACAACAGCACTTATAATAACAGTAAAACAGAACCAAGAACCCTGAGAGCAAACGGTGGCAAAGTCCGTCGCTGATGGCTGCAAGCTGGAAGCGATGGATTTGTCCTCAGCAGGCAGGCAGGGAGTGCCCCGGCAGGCAAAGTGGGCAGTGCCGAAGAACTCGCAGCGGCTGGACCCCGGGCTGACCCAAAATCCAGCAGGGTAACGAAGAAACTCCGAATTCCTGGGCGCTCCAACAGACGATAGAATTCCCAGGACCAAACTCCTCCGTTAGCTGTGGACTCCAGGCAGCTACCCGTAGTCCGACCGTCCTCCCCGGGAAAGCTGAGAGAAGTGAGGCCACCCCCCAGCTCTCTCCGGAGCCTCCTCCCTTCCCCAAAACCAAGTGATCAACTTCTTTTGTCAGGTTAAGTACCGCTTAAACTGCCCCTACTTAAACGGGGCGGGGGGGAAAAATTCTACAGGAGAACTTAACCCTCAACAACCCCCCCACCTCCTTCTCACGGAGGGATTTGTGTGTGGTGTCCCGGCCGAAATCCATAGGATTTTTCGGCGAGACCTTGTTGAAACTTCTGGTGAAGTCTGTTTGGGGCCGTGAGGGACCCCTGGCTATTTTCTTTGCGAGCCTAAAATGGTTGGTGTTTGGAGTTGGGTCTCTCTAAGAAAAGGCTTTGATTGTGTGCAGAAAGCAGAGAGCCCAGAACTTATGCCCAGAGCTAGCAGAAATAGCCGAGAAATCTTTGGTGCTGAGATACGCAATTGAAGTAGTCTACTTTGTGTTTTGTAACATCTTGGACCAAAAGGGATTCTAAACATGGGGGCAAATGAGAGCAAAGAGATTCCCAGAGGAAGCCCTTTAGGATGTATCTTAACACACTGGAAAGAACTGGTGGGCTGTGGTGGTACCGAAACTAAGAGGGAGCTTGCTAAGCTTTGCACACAATGGTGGCCATTATATAAACTTGATGAAGGTGTGAAGTGGCCAGTAAACGGTACACTGGACTATGAGACATTATTACGATTCATGCTTTTCCTTCGGCGCCAACAAAAGTGGCAAGAAGTAGCTTATGCTGATATGTTTTTCACTCTCATGAATCATCCCAAGTGGCAAAGGGATTGTGGAATGAGGTCACCATCTGATCCTTTAGTATTAGCCCTTGAAAAGGATAATAAAGCTACTAGAGGGAAGCCCAAACGGTGTTGTAGTACCTGCTCAATAAATCAGAGGTGCACCCATCCTGACAAAGTATACCAAGCAGAGGCTTTGGAACAAGAGACAGAAGACATACTTAAGCCACCCCCTAGGAGGCAGGAAAGGAGGAGGGTGGTGGGGGACGCAAATTCAGAACCATCATTGACTCCAACCTCCCCCACTTCATCTTTAGCTTCATCTTCCTTTGGGAGGACAGCAATTGAGGTAGGGGTTTCTCCACCCACTCCTAAACCCCGGGAACCACCCAAATTTTATCCACCACTGCCTAGCAGTGACAGTGAGTGGGATGAACCTGAACCCCTCCACCAGGTCCTAAGATTCCCTCACAAGGACCTATAGCATCAAGGACCCGAAAACAAACCAGAGAGGTCATACAAGCACCTCTAAGACAAGCAATAACCTCTGATGGGGAAACAAAACTGATTAAAGTTCCCTTTTCCTCAATTGATTTAGAAATTTGGGAAAGGATTGCTAAGGGCTATCAAAGTGATCCAATAGGGGTTGCTAAGAAAATGAAGTTTATGGTTAAGCAGCATTCACCTGATTGGGCAGATCTGCAACTGCTACTTGATGCCTTAACAGAAACTGAGAAGCAATTAGTTTTGAAAGTGGCTGGGGATCTGGCTGAGGATGATTGTAGGATAACACAGGAGGATGTTAAAGATGTATTTCCCCTTCAAGACCCAGGTTGGGATCCTAATGATGATGAGGAGTTACGACGGTGTTGAGGGTTAAGTTCTCCTGTAGAATTTCCCCCCCCCCCCCCCCCCCCCCGCCATGAGTTGCTAGATTTTAAGTAGGGGCAGTTTAAGCGGTGCTTAACCTGACAAAAGAAGTTGATCACTTGGTTTTGGGGAAGGGAGGAGGCTCCGGAGAGAGCTGGGGGGTGGCCTCACTTCTCTCAGCTTTCCCGGGGAGGACGGTCGGACTACGGGTGGCTGCCTGGAGTCCACAGCTAACGGAGGAGTTTGGTCCTGGGAATTCTATCATCTGTTAGAGCGCCCAGGAATTCGGAGTTTCTTCGTTACCCTGCTGGATTTTGGGTCAGCCCGGGGTCCAGCCGCTGCGGGTTCTTCGGCACTGCCCACTTTGCCTGCCGGGGCACCCCCTGCCTGCCTGCTGAGGACAAATCCATCGCTTCCAGCTTGCAGCCATCAGCGACGGACTTTGCCACCGTTTGCCCTCAGGGTTCTTGGTTCTGTTTTACTGTTATTATAAGTGCTGTTGTTGTTTGTCTGTCCTGTTATATTTACTAGTAAAGGACTGTTATTCCTTTTCCCTATAGCTCTGACCGAAAGTTTTTTTTTTAATCTTCTAAATTATAATAACCCGGAGGCTTGCCTCTCCTTAGCAGACAACTGTCTTTTTCAAACCAAGACAGACGGTTAAAGAGATACCAAGAACTGATAGTAAAAGGGCTAGAAAGAGCAATCCCCAAAACCATAAACTGGTCAGCCTTATATGCTATCAAACAGGGCCCCTCTCAAACACCTTCTGAATTTCTAGATCACCTGCGAGACGCAATGCGCCAACACACCACCCTGGATCCTGCATCTGATGAAGGAACACAGCAATTAATAAATTTATTTTTAGGACAATCCACAGGAGATATCAGGTGGAAACTCCAGAAGATCCGGGGTCCAAACAGCCGGAATTTAGAAACTCTATTAGATGAGGCCTGGAGAGTTTTTAGTAACCGGGAAGAAGGGTATAAACAAGGGATGAAGAAACTAGCAGCAGTAGTAAAAGAAGGAGAAAAAGGAAAACATGGGCAAGGTCCACCAAAACAAGGACCACCCCGACTAGGAAAAGATCAATGTGCATTTTGTAAGAAATTTGGTCACTGGAAAAACCAGTGCCCAGAATTAAGAAAGGGTAATGAACATAGAAAAGGTGATCAGAAAAAGGAAAAAGTAGTTGCTCATGTAAAAGAGGACTGAAGGGGACCAGAGGGCCCTACCCTAGGGGACCCTCTGATAATAGTTAAACTGGGGAACAAAGAAAAAGAAGTGAAATTTTTGATAGACACAGGGGCAACATTTTCAGTGTTGAATAAGGCCCTAATACCTGTAACCAATGACTATGTTATGGTAAAGGGGGCAACTGGTCAATCTGAAAGAGCTTATTTTTGCAAACCATTGAAGTATAAATTGGGAAAACAGTGGGGCATCCACCGATTTTTATACATGCCTAATGCTCCGTCTGCACTTTTGGGCAGAGATTTGCTAGAGCAGCTGGGAGCAAAAATAATATTCAAAAATGGGGAAATTAGTTTGGAGGTAAAGGATCAACAATATGTAGAACTGTTAAGCTTAATGCTAATAACCAAAGAAATTGAAGTGGTAAGTGAAAAGGAAAATTTTAGGAAAATAATGGATCAAGTATTTCCAGGAGTATGGGCCTCCAATATACCAGGAAGAGCAAAGAATGCACTACCAGTGCAAATCAGGCTTAAACAAGGAGGACAGCCAGTAAGGGTTAAACAATACCCCCTAAAGAAAGAAGATATCGAAGGGGTTAGCCCAATTATTGAGAGCTTTCTGCAACTAGGACTACTGAGAGAGTGTCAATCTGATTTTAATACTCCTATTCTGCCAGTAAAGAAACCTGATGGGTCATACAGATTAGTACAAGATTTAAGGGCTGTTAACAAGGTAACTGAAGACTTGTATCCAGTGGTTGCCAATCCCTACACCTTGTTAACCCGTTTAACACCTGAACTAACTTGGTTTACTGTTCTAGATCTAAAGGATGCTGTCTTTTGCCTCCCTCTCCATGAAGCCAGCCAGAAAATTTTTGCATTCGCATGGGAAAGCCCTAAAACTGGAAGAAAAACTCAGCTCACGTGGTGTGTGTTACTGCAGGGGTACAAGAACTCCCCCACTATATTTGGGGGACAGCTTGCCAAGGATTTAGAGTCCTGGGAACCTCCACCAGGAGAAGGACAGTTACTGCAGTATGTGGATGATCTCTTAATAGCCACCTGGACCCAGGAGACATGCGTGGACTGGACGGTAAGCCTCCTAAACTTTCTAGGCCTGCAAGGGTATCGAGTATCCCAGAAGAAAGCCCAAATGGTGAGGCAAACAGTTATTTACCTGGGTTACGAAGTGAGTGCTGGACAAAGGACTCTGGGGCAGGATCGCAAGGAAGCAATATGCCAGACCCCGAAACCTCAGACAGTGAAAGAACTAAGAACCTTTTTAGGTATGACAGGGTGGTGCAGACTGTGGATTTATAACTATGGGTTGCTTGTAAAACCTCTGTATGCCTTGATCACGGAAGGGAGCAGAGATCTTCAGTGGACAAAAGATGCAGCCCGAGCCTTCGACCAACTAAAGAAAGCCCTTATGTCAGCTCCAGCCCTGGGGCTTCCAAACGTGAGTAAACCATTTTTCCTGTTTTCTCATGAGAAGCAGGGGATTGCCTTGGGAATATTAGCACAGAACTTAGGCCCGTACCGGAGGGCAGTGGCCTATCTTTCCAAGCAACTGGACACAGCAGCTAAAGGATGGCCAGGATGCCTCAGAGCAGTTGCAGCAGTAGCAATAAACATCCAAGAGGCACGCAAATTCACCCTAGGCCAGAAGATGACTGTGCTAGTGTCTCACACAATGTCTGCAGTCCTTGAGGCAAAAGGGGCACATTGGCTCTCCCCACAGAGATTTCTGAAGTACCAAGCCATACTGGTAGAACAAGATGATGTTGAAATTGTGGTAACTAACATTGTGAACCCAGCTTCCTTCCTCAGCAGGAGTATGGGAGAACCAGTGATCCATGAGTGCCTGGAGACCATTGAAGCCACCTACTCGAGCCGCCCAGATCTGAAGGACACCCCGCTTGAGGATGCTGAGACCTGGTTTACTGATGGAAGCAGCTATGTCATCAGTGGAAGAAGACATGCTGAGTATGCAGTTACCACAAGCAAAGAGGTAATAGAGTCTGGACCATTACCAACTAATACATCTGCACAGAAGGCTGAAATAATTGCCTTAATCCGAGCCCTAGAGCTGGCAAAAGGAAAAGAGATCAACATCTACACGGACTCAAGGTATGCATTTGGAGTAGTTCATGCTCACGGAGCCATCTGGAAGGAAAGAGGACTGCTGAATTCACAAGGCAATGGTATTAAACATGCACAAGAGATACTGAGGCTATTAGATGCCATACAGCTACCTGAGAGAGTAGCCATAATGCACATCAAGGCACACCAAAAAGTGAGCTCTGAATTGGAAGGAGGGAATATGCTGGCGGACAGAGAGGCAAAAGAAGCAGCAAAAGGTGAGGTACCTGATAAGGCTGTTGAGGCAGCATTGATTCCAGATGGAAAAGTTTCTATTGAAGGTAAGCCAGTGTACAATAAGAAAGATAAGAAACTTATCAAGGTAGAAAAGGCAAGTTATAACCAGGAGGGATGGGTTGTAACAGAAGAAGGGAAACTTGTGGTACCTTCCTATTTGTTGTGGTCATTAGTACAGAGGGAACATGAGAAAACACACTGGGGAATAGATGCCCTGTATAACCATGTCTTGGTTTGAAAGACAGGTATCTGCTAGGGAGAGGCGAGGCCTCTCTAGGAATGGGGAATTCCAATCCCTTCCTTCCAAGTTATTATAATTTAGAAGATTAAAGAGGCTTTTCAGTCAGAGCTATGGGGGAAGGAATAACAGTTCTTTACTAGTAAATATAACAGGACAAAGAAACAACTACAGCATTAATAATAATAAACAGAACCAAGAACCTCGAGGGGCTTTGTTTCACAAGCCCCAGGCAGTCTGATCTCTTGGGCCCCTCCCCAGGAGCACAAAGCTGAAACAGTGGGACACTCCATGGCTGATGGCTGGAAACAGTGGGTTGTCCCCAGCAGACAGGGGGGAATGTCCCGGCAGGCAAAGTGAGCAGTGCTGAAGAAGCCGCGATGGCTGGACGGGGCTGGCCCAGCTCCAGCAGGGCAGGCGAGGAGCTCCGAATTCCTGGGTGCTCCAGCAGATGATTGATGGTGGTAGAATTCCCAGGACCGGACCCTCCGTTAACAGTGGACTCTTCACGCAGCTAGCAGCTGCCTGACCGTCCTCTCCGATGCTGAGTGCAGGAGGGCACACTCAGCTCCTGGAGCACTGTGCTTTTCCCTCCCCCAAACTTAAGTGATCTTCCCCCACCCTTGGCCACTTCTTTTGTGTGGGTCAAGTACCCTCTAATCATCAGTATTTAGTCTCTTAGTAACTTATGGGGGGGAGAAAATTCTATTGGGAAAGAAAAAAACCAAAACCAAACCTAACCCCCAACAAACCATTTGAAAGAAAGAATCATGGCCAGGAAATTGCAGGGCACAGTGATACAAGTAACTTGTCAGTGTAGTCTTTGCCTCTGAACTAACCTTAGAAATACCCCAAAGCCTAAAGTGGGACAAATTGGGAAAGGTTGTGGACCTGGGCAACAATGGCAAATTGATTTTACAGAACTGCCCAGGAAGGGAGGGTATCGTTACCTATTGGTGTTAACTGATTCCTTTTCAGGATGGCCAGAAACCTTTCCTACCAGGACAGCTAAGGCCCAAGAGGTGACCAAAGCACCGTTGCAAGAAATAATACCACGATTTGGAGTTCCAGCCACCATATCCTCAGATAGGGGACCACACTTTATTTCAAAAATTGTGCAGCAAATAAATCACCACCTGGAAATAGACTAAGTATTGCATACCCCATACCACCCTCAATCTAGTGGCCAGGTGGAAAAGATGAACCATTTGATTAAACAACAAATTGTGAGATTGGGGCAAGAAGCAAATTTGCCCTGGCCTCAGGCTCTCCCATTGGCCTTGTTGTGAATTCAGACAAAACCAAGGGCAAAAGAGAAACTAAGCCCTTTTGAAATATTGGATGGAAGGCCATATGCAGTTCAAGGGGGAACAGCACCCATTCAAATAGGGGAAGAAACCATACATGGATACATGAAACTCATCAGGGTCAGTCCTGAATGCTGTGATAAATGCTTGAGTAAATGTCTAGAGTTTAGACTCAAAATAGAGGGGTGTGCGATAAAGGGGTATGACATTGACTTTAAGAGCGGGATCATGAAGTAATAATTAATGCGCTAGGCACAGCTAGTGAAAACATCTTGCTAGCTCTAGAGTGTACTCAGTCACAACTGTGGATGCAATCAGTAGCTGCTGCAGTTATCAAAGAAATTGGAAAAGGAACATTCTGTGCTGAAATTTGCAAAATTGTCTGGGACAATGCCTCTGATATAGAAAGAGAATTTGAGTCTTGGTGGATTTTAGTCAATTTCACCTGTAACCCTGTGGCTAGTAAACTTAATTCACCCAGTAGTTCCCTTAGGATTAAACCACAAGGGAACTATATTGTACCCTTCTGAACACAGAATATGGGCATGAGAAATTAGAGGAAAGTGGCAAACCATTAACCTAGAACCCTGTTCTATGAAGAAAAAATTAGGGTACATATGTGAGGGGACACTAAAAGGTGATAAAGGCACATGTTTGGACACAGACCAAAGCATTTGCCACTTTGAAACACATTCAGGCAAACAGACAACTTCACTTTATATATATAGGACAAGGCTGTGTCTGCCATAGGACAGCATGCCCCACCATAAACCAAATTGCAGAATTAAAGAATGTGATTTTTCTTATCGGGCACTTGTAATATCACATCAATATAAAGGCCAACCTAAATCTTAAAAGAAATTAGAAATAGAAGGAAAAAGACATTAATTACGATACACCATGATACAGAGACCATCAAAGAGGCCTTTAAAAGGCTTGAGGAACATTTGTCTCATCATTAGTGGGATGTGCTTTTTAGGTGGTCACTGACAGCAACCGGTATACTGAATGCCTTAATCCACCTGTCTCGGTTTGAAAAAAGACAGGTGTCTGCTAAGGAGAGGCAGGCCTCTCTAGGAAATGAGGAATTTAAATCCTTCCCTCCGTGTTATTATAATTTGGAAGATTAAAAAAAACCTTTTCGGTCAGAGCTATGGGGAAAAGGAATAACAGTCCTTTACTAGTAAATATAACAGGACAGACAAACAACAACAACAATTATAATAACAGTAAAACAGAACCAAGAACCCCGAGGGCAAACGGTGGAAAACTCCGGCGCTGATGGCTGGAAGCTGGAAGCGGTGGATTGTCCTCTGCAGGCAGGGGGGTGCCCTGGCAGATGAAGTGGGCAGTGCCGGAGAACCTGCAGCGGCTGGATCCGGGCTGACCCAAAATCCAGCAGGGCAGCGAAGAAACTCCGAATTCCTGGGCACTCCAACAGATGGTAGAATTCCCAGGACCAGACTCCTCCGTTAACTGTGGACTCCAGGCAGCCAGCAGTCACCCGAACTGTGCTCCCCGGAAGACTGAGAGCAGTGAGTCCACACCTCAGCTCTCCCGGGAGCCTCCTCCCTCCCCCAAAACCAAGTGATCAACTTCTTTTGTCAGGTTAAGCACCGCTTAACTATCACTACTTAAAATCTAGCAACTCATGGGGGGGAAAAATTCTACAGGAGAACTTAACCCTCAACACCACCCTATAGTTGTGTTGCTTATTTTGGTCAGCATAAGTTTAGTGTTATCTGTTGTAATATTTGTTTAGTATTAGAGGATGCTATGACGAGTGGCAGCTTTAACATCACTGTCAAAGGCATATGGCTTGGTCTTGGGAGGCACTAGCTGTACAGCTTGGATAGATGAGGAAGACTCTGTATACTGAGTAAAAGAATTTACTCATTTCAAAGAAGAAGTGGGGAATGAGACATTAAATTTGAAGGATTAGAGATTTTAGGAAAGTTAGGATAATAGTTGCTGAATTAGCTGAAGTAGGTAGATAAGCTTTGCTTGCAGTTAACAGAAGCCGGATCTTAGATAAGCTGTCCCAGATTTAGTAACTCATTGCTTGTCAGCTTTATGTTTATGTAGCTGTGCTTGTGACAAAAAACAAAATGCAGTAAATAAGATATAAGATAACTGCAGATTTCCAGCTTAAAGAATCCATTCAACACAGGAAACTCTAAGTTCTACCAAGGATTCATTTATCACGAATGCATTGAAAAAGTAGAAAGGTCAGGACGAGGAAGACTCATCTTAATTCCTCATTTTGGGTGATCCCTCCCCAGAATAGACCCCTGACTAATTTTAGGAAACAAACTACGCATGCTTAATAGCCTTTTTGACAATTAGCATATGAAGCGAGGAATAGGTGACAGGAGTATAAATATGCATTTGTATTTTGGATATTCAACACTTTTGTAAATAAAAGACTTTGTAATTACCTGTGAATTTCGCAGTGCGAATTAGGGAAATATCCCGCCTGCTGCCTGGCCGTAATAAACATACACTTTCTAACTTTAAACTGCTAGAGAGTTTTTGTCCGTCACAGTTGGGTATCGATACTAGATCAATACCCATATTTCTTTAATAAGTCACACACACACAAAAATAAAAAATCCCTTTTTTTTTTCCTCACAAAACTATTAAATACAATACACCTCCCTCCAAGGAGATATACTGAATTTTAAAATAAACAATCTACATTACATATACTTTCATTCATCTACTCTCACTCACTTTTATTTCTCATTCACTTTTACACACTCTTTCACACCCTTAGGACATGAAGCCGATCCCTGTCACCAGAGAATTGCGGCTCTGTGTGGCCCCCCTCGCCTTGGGTTTGGTCTCTGGGTTCCAGTATAGCTGGGCTTCTGAGGAGGGCCCAGAATCTGGTCGCCTCTGGTGCTGGTCCACCTATGAGGCTGAATTGCGTGTCACTTACACTTTTACTACAACCCCCCCTCCACACGCCCAGAGGAAAAGGGCTGATTTGCAGGTCACACACACATTCTGCCATAGCCCCCACCTGCCCGGGGGAACAATGGCCTGTTTGCAGGTTACTTACACCTCCTACCACAGTCCCACCCGCCCAGGAAGCTGAGGCAGATTTTGTGTGTGACTCACTCTCACACAACAAAACAACAATAAGGTACCTTTTACTTTCAAATCACTTATTACAATTTTAGGTGTTACTGGCCAGTCCCGGTCCTCTTGGATATCCCCTCAATTCAGCTGTGTTGTCCATCCCCAGATGCTCTTGGGCATTTTTATCCCTCAATCCAGCTGTGTTTTCCAACCCTAGATGCTCTTGGGCATAACCTCAATCCAGCAGAACCCTGGGTGCTCTTGGAATATTAATATCTCAACTGCTGTTTTCAATTCTGGATGCTCTCAGGCACTTATCCCTCAATCCAGCAAAATTTTTAGGGGCCCTTTCCAAACTTTTTGACTTTTTTTGTTTGTTTGTTTGGGGTTTTTTTTGCTTGTTTTGTTTTGTTTTTTGTTTTGTTTGTTTGCTTGTACGTTTTTTTCCACTGGATTATGCCAGGAAAACCCTTGGCTTCCTCTCTCCAAGAGGTCCCACCTCTTCCCTAGGACTCAGTCCCAGTTTCCCTGGCGGGGATTCTCTAGCTCTTCTTATCACCCGCTTCGTCTCTTTACTGGCCGTTTTTCTCGTGAAAGAACGGAAACGCAGCATAGGAGACTCCGCACTCACTTTGCAGGTCTGGGATAACCAGCTGCCTCTCATTCACACACATTCATCCCCCCCCTTAACTGCCCCGTCCAAACTGGTACTTACCGATCCTTTGTCCTTGGGTCTTTGTCTTTGTGTACACTTTAGTCTTAGGGGCTAACTACCACAGTTTTAGGGAATCTTTTCCCTTTTCTTTGTTTTATTGCCTCCTTTTGTCCATTGATCTTAACCTGCATCTGCCGGTCACAGCAGGGGAACACAGAGCGAGGCTGCCAACTGGGCAGGGCGCTCCGTCCTCACCCTGATTCCACTGGGGCACCAGCAGTGAGGTGTTCTAAACATCCTCTGCTACCATAATTGTGAAAAATGCCAATCACTTGTTTTTAAAATTTTAAAAGTTTAATACTAATAAAATGGTTATAAAAAAATAGTAACAGAATTAGAATAATAAAAAATTTGGACAATTAGGGTTAGGACAATATGAGACAATAAAAACAAAGTTACAGACATCTGGGTGCTTTTCCAGGCAAATAAACTCTGAAAAAGGATGCCCATTAACAAAGGATTATCTCTTAAAAGCAATAGCCTGTTGAATATTCATACATCTCATACATGTTGCATAAATTCCATTCAAACAAAGGATTCTCTCTGGTCAGTGTCACTTTCTTCCCCTTAATCCCTATGGCATCTTCAGGGCTGAGCGAGGCAGGAGAAGTTGGTCTCTTCTGATAAGGGAGTAATAAATTCTTTTTCTCTGAAAGATTTACATATCCTGTTGCTGCTATCTCTTTGCAAGTACCCCCTTTCTCTCTTTAAAAAATATCCCACATACATAGTTTCTATTTTACCTACAAAAAATACATTTTAACTACAAAACTATATTTAACATACCATCAAAATATTAATACAGCACTACTAATCAATACAACATAATACGTATAGTAAAAACCTTGCGTAGAGCCATATAATATGCACTTTTCACAATGTGGTAAATAGGACATCAGATAGCTGCAGACTTCCTGCTTAAAGAACCCACTGAACACGGGAAACTGTAAGTTCTATCAAGGATTCATTTTTCACGAATGCACTGAAAAGGTAGAAAGGTCAGGACGAGGAAGACTCATCTTACTTCCTTATTTTGGGTGACCCCTCCCCAGAATAGACCCCCGACTCATTTTAAGAAACAAACTACGCATGCTTAATAGCCTTTTTGCCAATTAGCATACAAAGCGGGGTATGGGAGATGACAGGAGTATGAATATGTATTTCTATTTGGGTATTTAACACTTTTGTAAATAAAAGGCTTTGTAATTACCTGTGAATTTCGCAGTGCGAATTAGGGAAATATCCTGCGTGCTGCCTGGCCGTAATAAACATACACTTTCTAACTTTAAACTGTTAGAGAGTTTTTGTCTGTCACAGTTGGGTATCTGTTGGAGTCCAGGGCACGTGGAAAATCCCTTGAACTGCCCTGGGGGTTCGAGACCCTGGCTGGGACCCCAGCAAAGCACTGCCTTTGACCTTAGTCCATGGGAAAAACTTCCAACACTTAGAGATGAATTAAAAGCAACAAAGATTTGAAATAAATAGTAGTTTAGTTTGTTACAGGGTGAAAATTTGTAGTTTTGGGGTTTTAGTATGGAGATAGATGAGAGCAAGATGGAGGATTTTGGGCAGCGTCTCGTTCTTGTTCTTGTTCTTGTTGTTCTTCTTCTACTCCATTTTCTGCTGTGATGGTGGCACAAAGACATTGGTAGAATGGGTTTGATGCAGAAATTGCGTGTTTAAAATAGGTAGCGATTATTGGCACAAAACTGTAAATATGGTACCTTTTAAGAGTTAATTGGACTAGAATCCTTTAAAAGACCTTGGAATTCTCTGGCTGGCATTCTTGCCAGCTGTGTTTTCCATCATGCTAAGCTAGGTGTTAGCGATGACATGCAGACCTTGAGATAAGAAACTGAATAAACATCTCTAAATACCAAAAAGCTGCAAGTTCCGTTCATCTTTTAACCCTGGTACTGGACTTTGTGTGGGACAAAACTCTCGAGTCTCACAGGTATTGATACTAGATCAATACCCATATTTCTTTAATAAGTCAGTGGTCCCCATCCACACCCAGGAAGGTGTGATAGATATTTTGTGATAAATTTGTGTTCTGTATGTTATAAACTATAAACTGTATTACAAGCTGAGGGTGTCCACCAAGATGTGAAAACCCTCCTGTTTGCCAAGACTGATTTGCAATTGTAGAGACTCCAGAAAACAGCAGGGCAAAGCCCAGATTAGCAACCAAAAGAAGTGGCCAAGCCTGAGATGTCCCATCCATCAAGGAAGAGCCACCTGCCTCCTCCAGTGATTAACACATGATACCAATCTAGAAGAGGAGGACTCAGAAATGTGACCATCAGCATCCGAATACCGATTTCTCAGAACCCCATTCAGGCGTCCAACTCTGCCGTGAAGAAGCATTCAAGACCAAGTGGCCAGAGAAAGAAAACAAATGAATATGTACTTCAAATACAAACTAACAATAAAACTGCCTCAGGGGAGAAAATCCCTATAAAACCTGACCACTGGATCTAGGCAATCGTGAACGAGGGAGAATTGGTTAATTCGTGACTGTCTCTACGTTCACCCAACTTTGATAACCCGGGATCGAAGTTGTCTTTTATTGTGGCTATTTCAGACTGTTATTATTTTTCTAAAATGGCAAAATAAAATTACTTTATATTAAATTGGCTACTGATTTCTCCATAACAAAGGCATTCAGCACCTGGATCAGCCAACCTGGATGGAGACACATCCCAGCCCTGCTTGGGTTTGAGGGTACTGGGATCAGCCTGGGGAAATAGGAGCAGCCCCATGGCTCAGGCAGTGCCTGGAGTAGCTGGAAAACCCTCACGCAGCACAAGGGGCAGGCACAGGATCCCTGTGCCAGAATTCCTGTGCTGAGGCAGCTCTGAGGCCTAGTCATTTGACTTTCATGAGTCAGAATGTGTTACACAAAAACATCCTGGGAGGAAGGAGGGAGGAGGAATTCCAGACACTGACCTTATACAACAAACAAAATCCACTTTTCTTTCCCTTTGTTTTAGGAAAGAGGGGGAGAGGAGCACTTCCATAGGCTTGGATCAGGCTGGAACTCAGCACATGGAGCTGTGGGCTATCACACCATTTATTCTTGAGACAGGAAAGATAACGATGGTTTGCACCTCTGTGGGGCTTGGGATTTATCCCTAAACCCAGTACATGACTCTTCTGCCCCCTCTGTGCCACCTTCTCCACCTGCCCACAGGTGACTTTCCATGCTGAGAAGCACAAGCAGAATCTACTTGCAGGATTTCTGTGAGGAAAGCAGCAGGAGAAGACAGGGAGAGCCAGATCCCACAAGGCAGCCACCTGTCCCCAGGGCTACAAATGCCTTCTGGCAATGGATGTTTCTCCTCATGGACAGTCCTGTGGGGCACAGTCATGTTGGGAGTCATGGGATCAGTGAGGTTGGAAAAGCCCTCCAAGACCATTGAGTCCAAGGTGTGCCTGGATGTCCACCTTGTCACCAGCCCAGAGCTCTGTGCCACATTCAGTCCTTCCATGGACACCTCCAGTGATGGGGACTCCATCACCTCCCTGGGCAGTTCCAATGTTTAACAACCTTTTCCATGAAAGAATTCCTGCTGATATGCAACCTAACCCTCCCCTGGCACAGCTTGAAGCCATTTCCTCTCATCCTGTCCCTGTTCCCTGGGAGCAGAGCCTGACCCCCACCTGGTTGCACCCTCCTGTCAGGGAATTGTGCAGAGCCAGAAGGTCCCCCTGAGCCTCCTTTTCTCCAGGATAAATGCAGAAAGACAAATTCCATGGGCACCACACGCCAGTCCAATGGAAGAGCAGCCACCCTTCCCCTCTGCTCAGACACTGGTTGTTTTCAGCCTCGGAAAACAGAAAATGGGATCATGGTTTGTCCTGGCCCAGCACTGACTCCTCCATCTGCTGTGGGTCATTCATCCCAGGCAGTGGCTGGCCAGCTGGGAATCATCTGTTGGAGAAATGGGAAGCACAGCCTGGGCACGTGGCTCTGCTCAGGGTGCAGGATTTAAATCCTATAAATTTTAAATCCCTGGAAATGTTCAAGGACAGGATGGATGGGGCTTGGAGCAACCAGGGATAGGGAAAGGTGTCCCTGTCTGGCGGGGGTGGAACAAGATGAGTTTTCAGGTCCCTCCCAACCCAACCCATTCCATGATTCTATGAAATTTCACTGGGAATTTCTTCCCAGACAGGATTTGTTAAGGTGTTCAGGGTGCAGCCATGCAGAGCCCTGGCACAGGGACAGCTTTTCTTGTTGGGCAGTGTCCAAATCTGCAAGAACAACCCCAGCCAGAGCTTCTGCCTCTTGGAAAAGGAAGCAGGAATCTCCCTAATGTCAGATCTGGGATTTGCTGGACAATGCAGTGCCTGTGCTCAGCTCTGACCTTTCCAGCATGTCTTGGTTTGAAAAGACAGGTATCTGCTAGGGAGAGGTGGGGTCTCTCTAGGAGTGGGGAATTCCAATCCCTTCACTCCGTGCTATTATAATTTGGAAGATTAAAAAAAACCTTTTCAGTCAGAGCTATGGGGAAAGGAATAACAGTCCTTTACTAGTAACTATAACAGGACAGACAAACAACAACAGCAATTATAATAATAATAAAACAGAACCAAGAACCCCGAGGGGCTTTGTCTCACAAGTCCCGGGCAGTCTGATCTCTTGGGACCCCAAGAGCACCAAGCCGAAACGGTGGAAACTCAGGGCTGATAGCTGGAAATGGTGGATTGTCCTGGCAGGCAGGGGGGCGTCCTGGCAGGCAAAGTGAGCACTGCTGAAGAAGCCACAGCGGCTGGATGGGGCTGACCCAGCTCCAGCAGTGTTGGAGTCCAGGGCAGCCAAAGGATGCCCTGGAGGGTCAGAGACCTGGACAGGGGGGTCTGGGACCCTGGCACAGGGCCCAGAGGGACACTGTCTTTGATCTCAGTCCATGGGAAAGGCTTCCTGCACTGTGGGAAGGATTGCAAGCCACAAGAGTGTGAAAGATAGTAGTTTAGCTTATCACAGGGTGAGGAAACGGTAAATTTGGGTTTTTAGCATTGAAGTGAATGGGGGCAAGATGGAGGATTTGGGGCGTTGTCTCCTGCTTCTTCTTTCTTCTTCCCTCACTCCATTTTCAGCAGTGACGGTGGCACAAAGTAGTTTAAAGAGATTGGGTCAAAGTAGAGATGACCTGTTTAGTATAAGTGATAGGTATTGGCAAGTAATGATAAATAAAGAATACGTAGCAATTAGTATAAAAGATAACGACTGCCCAGCTCGGGAGGAGTCAGAGTCGGAGTCGGAGTCACCAGATGCTCGAGCAGCTGCACAGACCTTTGTGGGGCACTGAGAAAATTGTAAGATAAGAAAAAATAAACGAAGCATGCAACCTTGAAAAATCAGAACCTGAAGACTCCGTCTCTTTCTTCCGTTTGGCTCAGAGCTTTGCAGAGGGCAAAAGACTCTAAAACCACCTGAATCTCAGGGAAAGCCCCCGACACAGCAGAACAGGCGAGGAGCTCCAAATTCCTGGGCGCTCCAGCAGATGATAGAATTCCCAGGACCGGACCCTCTGTTAACAGTGGACCCTCACTCAGCCAGCAGTCACCCGCCCGTCCTCTCCCAAGCCGAGAGCAGAAGAGGACACCCTCAGCTCCCGGAGCCCCCAAGCCTTTCCCTCCCCCTCAAACTAAGCGATCTACTTCTTTTGTGTGAGTCAAGTACCCTTTAAGCATCAGTATTTAGTCTCTTACGAACTTATGGGGGGGAAAAATTCTATAGGAAAACTTAACCCCCAACACAGCACCACTCCCATACTATTTGGCTCCACAAAACTCTGGCTTTTGAGCAGTCCTTGGGAGCAGAAGAGCTGCAAAGAGCCAAGCTCAGAGGAGGAGGTTTGTTTTGTAGCTGATACCTCTCTCACTTCTGCCAGAGCCCCATTCCCAGGTTCTGGAGGAATTCTGAGGACTGTGGCAGGGCACATCCTGCAGCTGGGTGCCCCTGCTCCCTTTGGCCCTGTGCTTCCAGCTTCCCAGTGCCTTCCCTTGGGATTCCCTCATGCTGGCCCCCACTCCCCTTGCCTCCTCCAGCCCAGCATTTTCCAGCTCCTCATCCCTGATCTTTCTTGAAGTGGAAAGTTTATCCAGGCTGTGTCCAGTTATCTCTTTGGGAATGATGGTCAAATAAAGCCTTTCCCATCTTATCTTCATCAGATCATTAAGGCACTGTCAGGAGAAATTCCACTCAGCAGCAAATGCTGGTAAAGAGCTCAAGGGGAAAAGGCCCTGAGTCAACACAAAATTATGGAAAATTGGCAATCAGCCCCAAACGATTCAATTTCCAGTATCAAAGAACTGTTCTACCTTAGCTGGGAACTGCAGGTCCTTCCTGCAGCATGAGGAGAAATGCAAGTGATATTCCAAGGGTCTCAAGTTAATTCAGATCTTAATGACACTGAGCATGCTCCCTTTCCTTAAATTACACATGACACAAGTGAGACTAAATTCCACAAAACCACAGGAGCTCAGAGTCAAATTTGAATACATTTGTATTATTTATTGGCTGTATTAAATATATTATCTATCTGATAGTTACAATTTAGTAATACAATGCATGGCAGCTTTAACATACGTTTGAGATACCTCAAAATAACAATACAAGAAAACTGAAGATATCCTAAAAGACATTAATGCCACAGAGGGTATGTCCTTCTGGAATGCACAACAGCTGATGGAAAATACAGTATTGCAGTATAAAATCCCTAGATATTTTCTGGAAATATGAAGCATTTTGTGGCAATTACAAAAGGATTTCAATTTCATTTTTTATCCAGTGGTGACTTGTTAGTATTTACTCTGCAATCCTAATTCAGGACTATTATTGCCAAATAAACCTCTAAAGTTGGTTCTAAGGAGTTAAGAAAGAACCCTTTGGCAACAGGAGATTTGCTGCAGGCAGTTTTATCTGCTAAAGGGAAGACTATGAGGAGAATGAAGACAAGATTGTAAACTCTTCTGCAAACTAGAGACTAATATCTGTATAAAACTCTGACACTGGAGGGAGAGACTTCTATGATATCATAAATGATTAACTTAAAAGTTCTGCTACAAGTAGAACAATACATTCAAACATACATTTTTTTTTTTCTTTCCAGGACTTTTAATCAAAATAAATAGAGTACAAAAATGAAGAGTACGTTTTGAAAAGATTAATTTCAGATTGCACCATCAATCTACTGTGAAGAGGATTAACTGATACTAGGCCATAATTTAGGTTTTCCACATCTGAAATACAACACAATGCCTCAAACTATAACACAATGTTATTCCTCAACTGCTGCAGGAGAAAGACCCTTAAAAGTGATTAATTAACTACCAGAAACACATCACCTGTAGCTCTGTCACATCCACCCTCCCACCCACAAGTGCATCGCTC
The DNA here is from genome assembly GCA_022316685.1 of Progne subis subis. Lineage (NCBI taxonomy): Eukaryota > Metazoa > Chordata > Aves > Passeriformes > Hirundinidae > Progne > Progne subis. Next base: position 8,588 of record JAKJHU010001608.1, on the reverse strand, counting down.
TGATGGCCAAAGTGGACCCACAGACTTTGCGAAATACCCTAAATCTACCGTTCTGCGGCATGTTCCAACTGCTGTTGGCAAGGCCTATCCTGAAAAATTGGAAATTCTTGAGTTCCAGCTTTCAAAAGCTTTGATCTAACGGAGTCAGGAGCTGCCGGGCTCCTCCTCAGGGTTTCACAAGCAGATGGAACACAACAGTCAAATGTAGTGCACAGTGTCCACAAAAATATCCCCCAGCCAACCAGGACGAGTTTCAGACAAGTTCATAGCAGGCTGAACATTCCCAACAGGAAAACCATGGAATGTGAAGCTGCTACCACTGGGATAGCAAGTTTAAAACATTGTATAAATGTTATCTAAAAAGAGTTCTCTCACGTACAATTTGCTCATTGGGGTTAAGTTAGAAGGGCACCCAAAGCAGGCTGAACTTATTTATTTTTTAGGTTAATAATAGTACAAAAACATTTGCTCAGTTTGAGCCAAATAGTGTAACATTTATCATAAATGCACTCTTTCTCCTTAAAGACAACTCCTGTGCTGTTCTGAGCACGCTGCACAGGGAATTACTTTTCTCTCAGGCACTGAGAGCGAAATGTGGATTGGGCCAAAGCCGCTCAGGACAGCAGGAACATTTCGGGCAGAGCCTTTCCTGGGCATCCCGGCCAAGCGCCACGTCCTGCTGGCATTGGTTTGGATTAAAACCCTAAAAAACCCCTGGTACCCTCTACTCCAACACTTGAAATAATTATTACTGAATCCCAAGTATTAAAATAACTGTAAAGTAGTAATATCACTAAGTCAATATTCTGCTTTCCTTCTACAGTCTAGTAAATGTGGTATGCTCTAGTAGGCTCTGCAGTTCTGCTCTAAGCTCAAGCACTTGTGCTGCTGGATTTCATGGATATCAAACTACAGCGAAACCTGATGGAACAGCCATCGCCTCCCGCTGCTTTGGTGGTGCTGGGAAAGGACTGTTCTAGCAATGCCTTCCCTCTCCAACTGGCTGGGATGGGGAGAGAGGAGGAGTGTGCACACCCCTGCAGTGTGCACCATAAGGCAGCTGATTGCTGTTCTCTAACAGTTCACCCTGATTGCAGAGGCCCCAAGGTCACCCTTTCTACAGGAAATCTGTGTCCAGCATTCAGAAGGGATCTGCCGAGCCAACGTTGCCAGCAGCCAGCAGCAGGAGTGGGAACGCAGTGGAGCGAGGGCTTCCCAGCAAGGATTTCATTGGACTACCCATAAATACCCCAGAGAGCTCTGTACAGACAGCTGAGCAGGGCCAGCTCCGCCCTACTTGATGACGAAGTACTGGATGACCACGGCGAAGAGGATGGCGACCAGGGCAAAGCCGCAGAGCAGTGCGATGGCGATGGCACGCTCCTCGCGCAGCCGCTTCCCACTCTGCGCCAGCTCCGTCCCGGCCGGGGCCGTGGTGGGGCCCAGCTCCCGGCGCTGGCAGCAGAACACAGTGCTGGGGCTGTAGGGGCCATAGAGCTCCGGGCAGCCCGGCAGGTCATGGCACTGGCGGCCAGCACAGATGCGCACGCGGTACTCACAGTTCGTCTGCGCGGCCGGCAGCCGGAACCACGGCTCGGGGCCCTTGTACACCTGGCAGGAGACAGAAGCCACTTCAGTCAGGAGCACCTCACTCACAACCAGCACCTGGAAATGCCTGTCCTGCTCCAGGGCTGTGTGCAGTGCTGGGCACAGCCCTGGAGTTGCCCTCCTCTCCCCAGTTTCATAAAATTGCAGCTTAAATCTCTGGACAATTAAGTTTCCTGCCACACCCCACACTGAGGCCTCACCTGGGCTGGAAGGCTCAGAAAGGAGAAAAAAAATCATCCTGCATATTCTTCCTTAAAGCTCCTCCACCAAAGTGGACTCTGATTAACAGAGACAGTGGTACCACAGACCACCAGGATTAAGAATCAAAAGCCAAAGGAATTGTTGGGAGAACAGGATAAACCAGTGCTCACCCACTTCACACTTGCTGAAATGAAGTCTTCTTGTCACCTCCCCAAACAGAATTTCAACCTTCTAATTGTGGAATCACAGCACGGTTTGGGTCAGAAGGGACCTTAAAGCCCATCTCATTATACCCTCTGCCATGGGCAGGGACACTTTCCACAAGAAACATGCACATCTTTTCTTGTAATAATTTTTCCCAGTAAAAACCCCTCACATTCCTGATGCTGCATAAAAAGTACCTGATCAAACTCTCTGCCAGCAGCAAGCTGAAGGATGTAAACAATGGAATCTCCTTTCATCGGCTGTAGAGGCTCCCATGTGATTTCAAAAGTGTTTTCTTCCAGCTGAATCGCTTTGGGTGCTGGAAAATAAAGTGATTTGTCGGTGTTTTAGAAAAAGAACAATGGTCTCTACAAATGTACAGCTGTCCTGCTTAGAGGCAACTCATTTCAATAACTTAAAGCAATTAAGATTTGTTTCTTTTTCTTCTATTTGATGACATGAGCTTAAAAAATGATCATTGTTACGTGTAGGTGTCATGGGTTAGTATAGTTTGGTTTTTAGTTATAAAAGAATGTAAAATAATTCTCCAGGTCAGGACCAGGGAATTGCTTTGGAAGAGACAGAGACCTATCAGAGAGTTAGTTGGAATATTGGCATCTATTCTGACCACGGAAATTGTTGGCTGAGACTTTGGGAAGTACCATATAAAACCCCGTGAATTTCCTGTAGGTGGGCCCTTTTCCTTCTTCCTTTGGCCAGAGAGAGACAGGTAACATCGAGTTAGGCGTGCTGCTCTCCCCCTTTTTGGGGGGGAGCTGGCCTGAGGCCTGGCCGGATTCCATCAGCTCCCGGGTGAAAGAGGGGGGAAGGAGAAGTTGCTGTTTTGCAACAGCTACTTTCTTCAGACTTCTCTAGAGCAGAGAGAAATCTCTTCTGGGCCCCTGATAAGAGCTATGGGCACCATTTGGGCCGAGGGCCACCCTGGTTTGCACTGAAGGGTGGGCTGAGAAGGCATTTATGATCCTGCCTGTTTTTTTTGTGATTCTGGACTGCCTGAGTGCTCCGATCTCTGATGTTTCTGTGAGTTCTTCCTCCCTTATCAGTTCAGCCTTGAAACATCTAACACCACGAGCTACAGAGGGAGAGACAAAGACTCTGAGTAGATTTAACTCTTTCTTAGCAACATGAAGCTTCCAGAGCTCAGCCCTTCTCTGAGAGAGTAAGAAAGGACAGAGTGAACATAAAGAACAACAGCATAAAGTCAGTAGCAAGAGTGAAAAGACAATTGGGACAGAGGGTTGAAGAGTTGGTTGTTCTATTCTTACTTGAGCCATGGAAATGAACTCTATATTTAGGTCATTCCTTTAAATCATGGGAAAGATATGCATTTGGGGAGATGATTGTTTTAAACTGTGTGTAGATTTAAGCAAAGGTGTTTGTGATGGACTAAGTAATATCCTATAAGATGCTTGAACAGAGATAAAGATGAGAAGCCCCCTGCGCCAGTGAAGAAGTGAGAAGATATCTCTGTACCTTGAGGTGAAGAATCCTTTGCTTTGGAGTTATTTATCTTTAAAAGGTGACACCCCAGTATGCAAAAGTCTAAGACCCATGACCCTAAGCAGCTTGGGAAACTGCTCCTGGGAGGGTCACAAAGGCAGGTTTCTCCGGGCGGTTGTTTTTGTGACAGTTTAAAACCCACAGGAGAACTGTTCTAAGTTGTCAGTGGGATCCATGACTCAAAAGGATACTCTTCCCCTAAAGAATTGATGAAAGACTATTGTCAGATAGTGAAACTGACTGAAAATTACAAGTTTTGTCTCTTTATGTTGTTTTGTAAGAAAGTGAACAGTTTGTAAGGGGAGGGAAGAGTGTTTTTGAAGTTTCATTCCATTTTAGGGGGTTTTTTTCCAACTTTCTTTTTTTCTATTCTTTTAGTGTATGTTAATAAACTATTTGTTAATTTTAAGGTTGAGCCTGCTTTGTTTTTCTCCTAGTCTCTCTCTCACAAAAAGAGTAAGTACCAATACCAAAATTTAGTGAACGTGAAACCACTACATTGAGTGGTGTTTCTGCCTGGTTTGAAATTAAAACTATGACAGTAGGTTGTACTTATTGGTCTTTTTGAGCTGCCAGGATGAGCTCATGTTTGTAAAGAGGAGCAGCACTTTCAAGTCACTACAGAACCCAGCATTTCTGTCCATGTGCAGAGCTGAAATTATGTTCTAACCATGGTTCAGTCAATTAATTTTGCTGTAGGCACTCAGCACTCTGACCTTCACAGTGACTTTAATGATGACCTTTAATGTCCTGATACATGACTTTAAAGAGTTAAGATTTTAGCTAAGGGTTAGAAGCAATTTATATTGATCAAGTTGTAAGTTAGATTAGCAAATGGTAGGTTAATGATTATTAGATGCCCAAGCTAGAGCTAACTATTATATTATGAGCTTGTTTATAGAAAAAGTGGAGTAAGTGAACCGTCATAAGAACAGATTGAAACCAGTAAGAACAATGGCCAGCACCTGGACTTGGTACCAATCAATCACGAAGCAGGGGACCTTGGACAGTGCCAGAGGGTCACAGAGACCTGATGAAGACTCTCCTGACTTCATCCTTTGAGACCACTGACCCAATTTGAGACCACCAACCCAATTCAAGAGAAGAACTGCGCACGCGTGAAGGACTGATAGCCTCATTTTAATACAGAGCGGGGATGGGAGGTGCTGGGGTTATGCATATGTATTGTATGTAAGATCTTGGAGAATAAATAGAGAGCAAAGAGCCTTGTTCGGGGCGGCCATGCCTTTCGGAGATGACTCCCGTGCCGCCCGCCGGTGAATAAACATACCGCTGTCTAACTTTAATCAGTTAGAGGGTCTTTGTCCGTGACTATATCGGTTTTCAATGACTCAGTCCATGTTAAAAAGTGAAGATCAGAGGAATTAACTGTGCCCTCATTTGTCTACACACTGCTGTAACTTTGATGGATAACCCTGCAAAATGCCTTTCCAGCTGAGCAAAGGTAGGAATGTTCAGTTCAAGGGGTGGAAGAGCTGCAGTGCAGGAGGTGATCACAACAAAGGAGATCTTTTCACACCCAGACAAAGCCCCTCAGAGTGAGTTTGTCTCTGTCCCTGCAAAGACTGGCTGAGGGTCAGGCTGTAGGATCCAGTCCTGCCCACCAGTGGCTTGCAGCAGTTGCCAGGGCAGTGCCAGCTCACCTTTGAGATGTGCAGGTGGAGACTTGGTGGTGGTGAAAGCACAGACCTCTGAGAAGGCTCCTTCCCCAGCGTTGTTGTATGCCTGGATGCGGAAATGGTACGTGGTGGATTCGCTGAGCCTCTGCACCTTGTAGGTGTGACAGGGACCATTATAGACTGTCACAAACCTGAGGGACACAGAACATACACAGAGTCACCCAGCAATCACTAATGTATAGGGCAATGTCAGACCTGAAACACTTGGATTTGAGTTAAGGACAAAGAAGTGATGATGCATTCCCGGTGTCCCAGTTTTCTTCGCACTGAGGCTGCAGGGCCCAACTCCTCTAAATCAACCCTTGAATATCCAAAATAAATTGAAATTTCCAGTTAAAGAACAGCTGGCCAACCCCTGTTTTCTATATGCAGACAAGACTTTGTTTTTGAATGTCCAAAAATAACCCTGCCAGCACAGGATAGTGGTAATGTATTTATTCTTTAAACCACTAGATTAATATTTATTGTTTACAATCAGCAAAAGTGCAAATTTTTGACAGTGTAGTGGTTTCACGTTCGCCAAATTTTGTTTATCAAATTTAGTGTTTACTCTCTTTTTTGTGGGAGAGGATCAGGAGAAGCAAAGCAGGCTTAAGCTTAAAAAATGAACAAATAGTTTTATTAACACACACTAAAAGAATGGAAAAGTTGAAAAAAACCCCAAAATGAAACTTTATAACACTCTTCTCTTCCCTTAACAAACTGTTAACTTTCTTACAAACAACATAGAGAGACACAACTTGTGATTTTCAGTCAGTTTCACCATTTGAACATAATCTTTCATCACTTTGGGAGAGGAGTCTCTAGAGTCTTATGGAGACATTTGCCACAAGACTACAACAGTCTTGTGGCTTTCAATGTCACAAATTTGCAACTGCCTGGAGTTTTTGCAGATTGTGCTGTTCTACCATTAGCAGCCTTTCCCCCGGCTACTCATGGGCCTCTCAGTGTAACTGGGGTACTGTTTAAGAATGCTTCTTCTAGTACAAAACAAGGATTCTCTTCTATCTCTAAAATTGTCTCTATCTCAAAAGAAATAGAGACCTCCTTTTACCCCAGGAGTGAGGGGCTTTAAGATTCTCACTTAAATCTCAATCATATCAGTCCTCAGTTTTGATTAGAACCAGCATTCCCCCAAACAACATTAAGATGTTACAAGAAGCAGTCCACTTCTCCATAGTTTACCCCAGAGAAGTCCGTTTAAAAATGTCCACTTCCTCAATCCCTCCTTCCAATAATCTTTATCAGTTCTTTCACTCTTACTCCACTGACTTTATGCGGTGTCTTTTCTACGCCCACTCTGTCTCTTTCTTCTCTCTCTCAGGGAAGGGTTAGGCCTTGGAAGCTTCATGTTGCCAGAAAAGGGTTAAATCTGCCCAGGTCTGCAGTGGCCATAGCTGTTATCAGGGGCCCAGCAGAGATCCCTCCCTGCTCCGGGGGGCTCCAGGGAAGTTTTAAAAACTAGTTGATGTTAAGCTGCAACCTCTCCTCCCCTGCCTCTGGGAGCTGATGGAGCCTGGCTAGGCTGTGGGCCAGCTCCCCCCCCGCAAAGGTGGCGGGGGCGGGGGGGGAGCAGCAGGCCCGACTCGATGTTACCTGTTCAGCTGGCCAGGAGGAAAAGGGCCTGACCTGAACAAAATCAGGATTTATATGGGTACTTCCCAAAGTCGCATTCAACATTCTTAGTGGTCAAAGCAGATGCCAATATCCCAAACTGGCTTCCGATAGGTCCTTGTTCTTTCTAAAAGAACTCCAAGGTCCTGACAGGGAACACTCCACATTTCTCTCTAACTAAAAACTAAACTGTGCCAACCCATGATAGACAGCATTTCTGGTTGAAAGATGGGATGCAAAACTGCAGAAGGGCAAACTCTGGGATGCCCAAATGATTCAGCAGTGCAAACAGAAGGGATAATAACATAAAACACCTTAAAAACTTGAAATTAAGTGGTAAAACCACAAGATCCTTAATGGTCTCACCGGCCAAACCTGTCCTCCATCTGCAGGTTGAACTGAGTAGGGTTGGGAATTAAAGCTCTGCTGGGCCCTTCTCCCCATTTCAGTTTAAGGCTCTGGTAGCTGAAGACCACACATTCCAGGTGGGGAGGGTCAGGAGGTAGTGGTTTGGTTTTGGCTTTCATGGAATGACTGAAAGGACCAACTCCAAAGCTGTTGATGGCCTGTACCCTGATCCTGGGAATGGGAGAGAGCAGCCACAAGGTCAAGAAAAGTGCTGGGTAACAGAGCAACAGTTAAAAGGTGTACAGAGTATACTCCAAACAGTAAAGCAATTAAGATGCAGTTAGAAGTTAAATCTGAACTCAGCTTTAACCAAGACTGAGGTCACAGGAACCCCTGCTCTACTCTTACCTGTCCATCCATCTTCTGGCCACACACCTGAGCATCCCTATGAAAAATTCTAAACCCAGAAACCTTAAAGTCTTGGCTTTGAGACAGAATGTGAACCTTAACACGAACCATGATCTCACTCCTTCCAACAAGATGGTTGGAGTCTAGATATAACAATTTTAGGAGTGATTTTTTGGAGTTGCAGGGTGAATTAGACAAATAGTCTGTAAGCTGCATGAAAAAAATGCTCTAAAATTTTAAAGCACTACCCTCAAAGGACTTTTAAATCCTACAAATGTGATTTCAGAATAATTCTTACCTGTACAGGGTGTCAGGCAGCAGATTCTTAAGGACATGGGTTGTGTTTCTCCCTACAGTGACCAGCTGCTTCTCCCCATACTCGATGTTGTACCCTGTGATCTCTGCCCCGTGGCAGCAGGGCTCTTCCCACTGGATTGCAAGGCACGTGGAGAAAGGAGGGGAAATTTCCATCTGATCCTCTTCAAGTAAGTGGAGCACGGTCACAGCTGCAGGCACTGATGGAGGTGTGGTCACCATGCCCGTGTCCCCAAACAGCCCCACCCCAGCCACGTTCACAGCCTGAAAGACACCACACAGCAGTTACCAAATCCCTGTTTTCCAACCAGGCAGTCACAGCTCTCACAGCCTTCCTTCCATGTGCTCTTAAAAACAACATGGAAGAGTGAAAAATCTCCTGAATTATTGGTCAACGGGGCAAAGCATCTGGTATTTCACAGCACACTGGATCTAAACTCTTCCAGATTCCGGGAATGAGAAAGGTCTGGGGGACAAGGAAAGTGTTTTTCCCAATTACCTTCTCTATTGCATGAGCAGGTGACAGCACATGACTTTACTCCTTGCTAGCTGGAGTTCATCCCCCAACTGCAAGTGCCCAGTGGCACCAGAAGGCTTTTCCTACCTGGACTCTGCAGTAATAGGTGGTTGCAGGTGCGAGCCCCTTGACCTCATAGCTCTGGCAGGGGC